>JAMPIV010011026.1:0-5000 GCA_024509875.1 Oreohelix idahoensis
CGGAGCAGGTCGACCATTTTAAATACCTCGGAGTTATTATAGACCGAAAGGGAGGCAACAAAGAAGAGTTGGCCACTCGAAAAGCAGCAGCTGGTAGACTTTTTCAGGCCATAAATCGAGGAGTCCTCAGCAAGAGAGAGGTTGGCAATGACTACAACCCACAAAAGTCAGATCCAAACCTCAGAACTGAAGTATCAGAGGAAGGTGGTTGAAGTAACAAGAAGAGACATGGTCCGCAACCTGACGATACGTCAAGGCTTAAAATCCCATCCCCTGCAGACCCAAGTAGAGAGTCCCAACTAAGGTGGTTTGGCCATGTCTGCAGAATGGAAGAAGATCAGCTACCACGACAAGCATGGGAAACAAAGAGCCAGGGTTCCAGACCCCTGGGACATCACAGAGTCTGCTGGGAGAACAACATTAGACAATCTTTGAAGGACCGAGGACTAGAATGGAACCAGGCCAGAAGGAAGACAGCCGATAGGATAGTCTGGCGCCCTCTCTTCCAAACCTCTACACCTCACGGTAGAAGGGGAACGACTAAGAAGAAGAAGAAGAAGAAGAAAACTGGAATGGCTCCTGAAAAGAAACAAGCTTTCATTAATACAAATATAACAGAAATAAAAACTTGAAAATAATATCTCTAAAACCTAATTAATGAAACAGATGTGTTGAGGAAGCTTCTAGTGAAGTGGCAGAAATTGAAGTACCCGTGCGAGTTAACTGAAGGGATTGCTGAGGTGGTCAAACAGTCCGATGTTCGTACACTTTCTGTGTTGTTTATGCAATAACAAATGTGTCATTACTCGGCGTTCAGTTCCAAATACTACACGAAAGTCGAACCGTGTGTCCGTGTAACTGTTTTTTGGGAACCGCTTATTCGTTGATGGTCATGTCTAGCAGTGTTAGTAAAATCGATTGTTTGTCCGTCAGGTGTGTTGGTGAGTGTGCTCGTGCAGTGTAGCCGTGGTAAAGAATATTAACACGTTGACCGTAAAGTTCGATGTTGGTCTATCGGGTACGTTGGTGAGAGTGTTGAATCCACATAGAGCAGTCGAATAGCGATGCGAAGATGCAGCGTAGATCCCTGACGAGTAGATACAGCACTGTAAACAGTCCACGAAAATGTGTAAGCTGGGGTGGAAAAGCGCCAGCCAGGTGAAAGAATAACAAAAATGTCCAGGAAATGTACAGGTAACGTTGTCTGTAGCAGGAATCGGCATCAAAGAAAGGTATAAATATTGAGTGTAGCAGGTATGCATGCCCTCTCCAACAGATATTGCAGCAAATAACAAGACGTTTAAGTAGCCGAACATTGTCTCCGGCAGGTCATGGCACCAAATATAATATACGTGGCAACGCCACTGGTTATTTGATTGTTGATGGTTTGTATTTTCAATTGTTCGAGAATGTTTCTTCGTACTGTTTTGTAATGTTTGTTTTTAGCGTTGTGTATTAAATTGTCATTTAAAGGCGAGGCACGTGTTTTGATCATATAGTGGAATCTCGAGCGTTGTGTGTTATGCGACAACTCAGCAGGTTCGTTCTTCCGGATGAGAATGCTGCTACCTGTTGGTGTTGACTGGCGTTTCTTGGCACGTGCTGTTGGAGAACAATTAAATCTTTGATTACAAGTCTATTCTTTGGTATTTATGTCTTTTCTTTGTTAAATTCTGGTCTCCCCTAATTGTGACCGGATGGCCTACTCATAATAGTTCAGCGCTAACAGCGCTACAATTAAGCAGAAAATAGTATTAGATAGAGACTAGCTAGTCAAATTAACACTAGTCATAAAACGATGAAGTCAATACACTTTTGTGTATAACAAGAACCCGTGACGTCAACAAACCTTGTGTGAGTACACACAAGTTAGACCGGAAGAGCAATCATAAGCCATGTATCAATGGTTTCCGGTCTACCAATGAATAGACAACATGCATGAGTAGTCAGCTAGGCACTGCTTTTGGGTATATATATATCCCAGGGTATTGAAGAATGGGTAGTCTGACTCGAGTTGGAGAAGAGAACAGACAAATGTGACCATTGCATATAAGGTGTTCTACCTATACGATCGCGGTGGTTTGCGATCGATTGTGACCACTCCCTGGTTAGAACAAAAGCCTTAGGTGTCGTCGGTGGAGAATATTCGTACTTCGTCATTGAATTTGATTCACGATTTTGTATACAAACAGTTGGTATTTACAGATCAGAGTGTTACTCGGCAACGAGGTATGTCGTACATTATTTGCATGAGGTAAGCACGTGACTCAGACGTTTCGCTCGATTGTGACATAGACTGCTGAAAGGTTTTGAAGAAAAAAAACGCTATCAGAAATTGATAGCACCATGCAACTAAATACTCGTATATAGAGGGCTACTCAATTAGTAACACAAGAACGATGTAGAGGATCCACACAAAGGAACGTCATATTTGAGTTAATTGAATTAGAGAGTGTACGAACAAAGGATTGTTTGTTTATCTGAAAAGAGAAAAATCTCAAATCAGTAACCATAGTGAATTGAGATGTGCGTGCTCTGAAAATACTCCGGATTTGGAACCTATACCAATAAAAGCTGAAAATGTGTACTACCCTGACTTGGTAAATACTTGACTGTCGCCATTTTTAAAATTATCTGTATGGAATTTGAATATTTATCTAACCACAAGGTCTCCATCATAAATGAGATCCAAAAGAACCTGAGTCAGTAAAACCTCTTCTATGAAATAACAACTCTTGCGATAGCGAGTCTACTGAACTAGAAGACTAGACCACTATACTACACATCACGCCCGATAGCGAGTCTACTGAACTAGAAGACTAGACCAGTATACTACACATCACGCCCGATAGCGAGTCTACTGAACTAGAAGACTAGACCACTATACTACACATCACGCCCGATAGCGAGTCTACTGAACTAGCAGACTAGACCACTATACTACACATCACGCCCTCTGTAGAAAAAAAAAGAAAGAAAGAAAGAGACAACTCTTCTTAACCTTTAAGGAGATAGTCTAACTACTAAGCTGCCCTTAGTACCACTCGTACTATCTCACAATTCACCAGCTGTTTCTGCTGTACTGAGTTAGTTTATGTAGTCGTATGTCTTTTCTTTATTGGCAGGTAATAAAAGTCTTTATATCAGAAAGGCTCAGAATCTAATTTTCCAGCTGATAACAGGCTATATTAGGTCAATAAACATTCCAGGTCAATAAACATTTAAATAGAATAGACCCACTACGTAAACTAAACTGTCGGCACTGCCACCACTATGAGGAATAAGTTGAACAACTACTGTTATAGTGCCCAAGACTAACTGACCTACGACACCAGCTACTCCCATCGCACACAACCATCCACAATACACTCTACACATCATCACAACAACTGAGGAAGTCTTGTACCTTTGTCAGAGAGGCAATGGGCTGTCAAGAACTACCTGCTCACAGCTAAAGGGATTATATCATCATCTTCATCATCATCAGATAAACGTTGAAAAGCACGACTGTTTAACATCACAAATCACCTAGATAAAAACTTCGACGATCACATGCACATCTATCTATAACTGATAACAACTGAAGCGTAGACGACATGTATCCTTAAACGTCACCACCGAATATACAGGAACTGTGTTGAAATAAATCCAGGAAAACGTTTTAAGGCCTGTTTATTGGTGATAAAAAATGTTTTCACAAATCTCTGACATTGTCTTCTGATTTATAAAAAACGTTTCATATCCACATAATTCAATAGCTTCTCAAAATGAAAGAACTGTATTGTCTTTGTCTCTAATCAATGGCTGCTTCAGTTTACTATTTACAATGAGTTTCGTTCCTGCTGTTGTAGAGCTCAGTCAAATACATTTACAGTAGTTTTCCTTCTCCTTCTAACCTGATGTGTAATTGTTATCCTTAGTCTGATGTGATGTGTAATTGTTATCCTTAGTCTGATGTGATGTGTACAGTAATTGTTATCTTTAGTCTGACGTGGAGGTTGTACTTGTTGATGTTTGCGAACTATTTTGCAGAAGACGTTTCTCTTAAGATCAATTTCTTGTTCAGTGTTCTAAGTGAGCAGTTACGACCAGTAACGTATATACATGAATTACCTCTCCTATCTAATGAAATCATGCACAGAGTATGTAGTGGGTGAGGTGCTGGAAGACGGGGTCTCTTGGAGAGATTTCTTCCTTATTGCTAGTTCTATAGCTAAAATGTTTCCACATTTATAGTCTAAAAAAGTCACTCTACTATTTTCTTTCACTATCAATGTGTTCTACAGCACCGTCAGACTCCCGTCTGCTTGCCCTGTTGCTCCCTGTCTCGATGCTCTACAATTAGCTTACTGCTTTTGTTTTACTTTTTTTTGCTGACCAATTGACACGCCATTCTGTACGTGTTGGAAGATATATTATTTTATTAAATTCTGCTGACTATACTCGTTTATGATTTGAGTTCATTGGAAGGGTTCTCAGTATATTTTATTTAGATATAACTAGCTTATTGAAGGATTTCGTCTATTTCCTTTACTATATTTTGAGAATCACTGCTAACGTGAACTAATTAATTCATTTATTTTTTGTTTTCACATTTGTTTTTTAATTTTTTTGTAATAATTACTTTTTTCATTATTTATTTATTATCTTTCTATATTTAAAATTTTGTTTGTGTTATTTTTTGTTTAACATTTTTTTTCCACTCTGTTTTCCAGTTCCTTTTTTTTTTTTTTTACTTTTTGCTTTATGAACTATCCACTTCCGCTTTCCAGTTTTTTTGCAGCCATCTTTGCTCCAGCATGTGACAAAACTTAAGGGAGTAATTTCTCTCTTATTTCTATAGTTTCATGTTCTTCACTTAATTCTCACAGTCTTTCCTCCTGCCTCTTGTTTGTCTGTCCCTGACAAAGGCCTTGTTGCCGCAACGTTGTTTTTTCTTGTCTTTTCTCTGTGTAAGACGTATTACTATTTGTGTGTTTTTGTAGTTTTTTATTTTTCAT
>JAMPIV010011026.1:10000-62536 GCA_024509875.1 Oreohelix idahoensis
AGGCTTCATATTTACCTAATAATTTATATATGTGGATTAGAATATTTCATGACACCTCCCCTCTTAAAACAGACATTATATGTCAGTCCTTTATTCTATATACACATAGAGAAATTTATTATTATTGCTGGTGTTTACGGTGATTCTCATCACACGGATGGCGGCTTAAAAAATCCGCTCCCAAATTGGTTTTTCCAGATATATACTCAATGCTAAAATTATATGGAGCCAGAAGCAAAGACCATCGGAGTAACCTAGAGTTCTCATGCTTAGCCTGGGCTAAAAACGATAAAGGTTTGTGATCTGTTTGCAACTTAAATGCCTTCCCATATAGATAAATATTGAATTTCTTTATCGCCCATATTACTGCAAGACATTCTTTTTCGCTAGTTGAGTAGTTGATTTCAGCTTTATTCAACTTTCTGCTAGCATATGCCACTGGGCTTAATTCCCCATCCAAGGCATCTGATTTCTGTAGTAGAGTTGCACCTAACCCAATATTACTTGCATCCGTCCTTACAATGAATTCTTGACTTAAGTCAGGTAATTTCAAAATGGGTTTACTTGTGAGCTTTTCCTTCAATTCTTGGTAAGTCATTTCACATTGTGGTGTCCATGTAATGCGATCTGGATGTCCTTTACGTGTCAAATCAGTTAACGGTGCACATATGGAATTAAAGTTTTTGATATACTTCTGGTAGAAACCACATAATGAGACAAAGGATCTCACGTCCTTCTTGGTTTGTGGTCTCGGGGCTTTCTGTAGTTTTTCTAAATTCTTTGGGTCAGGGGTCATGTTTCCCTGATAAACTGTGTGTCCCAAAAATTCCAATTCTTTACATCCAACGCAACATTTGGTTGGTCGGGCTGTTAAATTTGCCTCCCTAAGTCGATTAAACAGCATGTTCAGAGAGTCAATGTGTTCCTCAAATGTTTCTGTTGCTATAAGGATATCATCCATAAAATTTGTTATACAGGGATTATTCAGAGGATCCAATAATTTTCTCATCATTCTAGAGAAGACACTAGGCGCATTCTTCAATCCAAATGGCAATCTATTAAACTCATAGTGTCCTTCTGAGGTACTAAAAGCTAGGTATGGTCTAACCTCAGGCTTCACCGGAATCTGATAGTATCCTTTACTCAGATCCACTTTTGAGAAATATTTAGCTTTATTTAGTCTGGCAAACAGCTGATTTGTATCCGGCAATGGATCCACCTGTCCTTCTGTAATAGCATTCAGTCTCCTGTAATCTATACAGAGTCTATGTTCTCCAGAGGGCTTCCTTAAAAGTACAACACCGGAACTATACGAAGACTCACTGTGCGAAATAATTCCTTCCTTCAACAGATAGTCTATCTCTTCCTTCAAAGCTTTCTCCTTAGCAAACGGAATCGAATATGGTTTCATACAGACAGGTGTGGAGTCTATTAGTTTCATATCATATTCCAATAGGTTTGTATGCCCTGGTCGGTCTGTTAACACCTCTGCATGATTATTTAGAACCTGTTGCACTCTCTCTTTCTGAGTTTTCGTTAAATGTGTACTGATTTTCACCTGTGCTGCTGTCTCACAGGGGTGTAATGGATACTCAAATGATGAAAGTGGTTCCTTTTTCATCTCCATGGCGATGGACAAGGTCAACAAGTGTGTCTCTTCCTGATGTTCTCTTTCCAATATTTCTTCAGGAGATTCACATGATAGATTTTTTCTTTCCCCTTCTTATCTATCTTATAATTTGTTCTAGACACCTTCTCTAAAACTGTATATGGACCCTGCCATCCAATTTGTAACTTATTCTGACTCCCAGGCAAAAGAAGCAGTACTTTCTCTCCCACAGCCAAATTTCTGTCTTTCGCCTTCCTGTTATAATAGGCAGCATGTTTCTTCCTGGCTTGTTTCAAATTTTCATTGGCAAGTTTCCAGCCAGTTTTCAACCGAGTGGTCAGCTCATTCACATATTGGTATGAAGATGTAATGTTTTCCTCTGCCTTTTCATCAGTCCACGTTCTTAACAAAGCTACATATGGACCTTTAATTGTGTGGACCTATTTGTCCATGCACCGGTATGGTCTCTTCCACTCGAAGCTTTATAGTGATGATTTTTCTTCCCAGAATTTTCATGCACAAAACGACCGCTACCAATTCTTTTGGGGCTTTCTCCCCACTTAAAATTCTTGATGAGAGATTTCCTCTCTACATCCTCTTCCTCCAGTTTGTTTAAGTCCGATTGAGGGATTTTCGGCTTATCCTGGGGTAAGACATCTGTTTGCACTCTCCGCATAGTGGCCATTGTAAAACAGTTAAGTGAAGCTTGTCCGTGAAAAGGGGCTTCCCATTCCATTTGGTCCACTTTATCAAATCTATTTCTCTTTTTATTGTCAGGCCTGATTTTGCCCCATGGCGTGTCCAGGTCCTGATCCATGTTCCCACTTGTGGGTGTTCCCTCATGTGCTATGCTACACCTTTCTACAAAGTTTTCAATGTCCCATCTTGCTTTGGGCCAATAATAATTGTGAGCCACCTTTTGAATGATGGTACCTATCTTCTCATGGTCCCCATCTGGTTTCACATGTAGGCTCCTTATTAAGTCTGTCCTATATCTTTTTGGAAGAACCAGCTGTCCGTGACCCTTGGATCTAGCTCCAGTCTTCCTATACATCAACTTGTTTTTCATGTAAAAATCTCCCTTGCCTGGAGTTGTATGACAAGTTGACAATTTTCTGAAACAAGGCTTGAGTGTTTTATCCCCAGCCTGTGCCTTCCTCATCTCTTCTGGAGTGGTATCTAACATAATATCCTCCTCCTGTCTTGAGGTCGACCTGACCTGAAGGGTTGCCATATACACAGGTTTCCTTCTGCAACGGTCAGTGTCATGATTGTCCATCTGACAATTCTTACACCACCTTTTTCCTTGGTTGAAAGATTTTCTTTCATTATATTTCCTTTCATCGAATTGTGGGAATTTATTTTTATTTTCATACCGTGGCCTATCAAATTGGTGCTTACCTTTATTTTGATCCTTAGGATCAAATTTATTAAAGTTCTGTGGTGCCCTAAAGTTGTCCACCTGTTTCTTTTTATTACCTGTTACCTCTGCTTGAGCTGCTTGATACCTTTCAGCAACATTTAGCAACTCACCCAGCCCTCTGCACCTTGTTCCATGAGAAACTTTCTCAGGTCTGGAGCCATGGACTCTCTTAATTGCTCTATAAGGACCATTTCCTTAAGATCTTGGGTTTTCCCCAGAGAAGTCCATTTCTCCAAGTATGTCTCTATTCGTGCAGAGAACTGGTGATAGGTTTCACCTGACAGTAGTTTAGCATTCCTAAATTTTTTTCTATAGAATTCTGCATTCTTTCATACCTTAACAAAAGAGCCTGCTTTAGCATGTCATAATTTTCCTGATCACCTCTGCTCATTTTTGCAAAAACTTCATAAGCTGCCCCACGAAGTCCCTGAGATAACTTTAAGCTCCACCTTTCTCTCTCTAACCCATACGTGGTAGCTAATAGTTCATACCTATTTAGGTAGCTCTCAATATCATCGTCTTTCTCAACAAAATGATCTAAATGAAAATTCATAGCTGAGGTTGAGGCTCCTTGAGTAACCGTAGCATCAGAGGCAAAGGGACTGGCACCATTTTCAGGAGCATGGCCTTGAAACTCAAACTCCCTTAGTCGTAATTCATGTTCCCTTTGTAATCTTTTCTCCTCCTTTTCTGCTTCCCTCTCTGCAGCTAATCTCCTCTCTTCCCTTTCTGCAGCTAATTTCTTCTCTTCTGCAGCTAATCTCCTCTCTTCCCTTTCTGCAGCTAATTTCTTCTCTTCTGCAGCTAATCTTTTGTCTTCTCTTTCTGCCTCCAATTTCTTAGCCTCAGCCTCAATCTGCAACCTCTTAGTCTCAGCCTCAGCTTCAAACTGTAACTTCTTAATTTCCTTGTCAGCCTCTAACTTTCTTTCGGCTTCAAACCTTCTTTCTTCACGTTCAATAAATTTGTCACATTCCGTCGTGACATAGGCAACCATAACTTGCCCATCTAATCCTAACTCTTTTGCAGTCTGAACCGCAGCAGATCGAAATTTGGCCAGGTCCGCCATTGTCTATTATGTAAATTTATACAATGTCTAACCAACAATTCAATCTCTAATGGACAACACAGGCACCGTGAGCTCAACCTTATTTAATTCCACCCAAGGATACCTTTTAATTCTTATATTCCCTGAAGTGAATTACCCCCAATATTTTTAATAGGGAAAGATTCAAAATCCCAAGAGCGAGACCCCAATATATGTGGTGAAGTGGGATGTTATAAATATTTATAGGGGACTTAGTGTACTGACTGAGATCAGCTGTGAAGGTATATATATATCTAATAAGAGTAGTGTATTATATATCACCTTACTTGCTACCACATATCTATATATCTCAGTCAGAATTATTCTGGAATAGTGTGATGACTACGTTATGTGTCTAGGGTATGTGTATGATGAAGTGTAAGTCACAACAACAGACAGATAAACAATTTAATTTAATCCACTACTCTTAACAACACTGTGACACTCACATACATATAACACTCTATGAGAATATCTTAAAGAAGTCACTCGTAACTTTTCAAATAACAATATGTATTCATTACTGGCATGAATGAATATGTGTCCTGATTCAACTACAAGGGAACCAGGAATCACAATCAATTTAAATTACAAGTTATGTACAGAAGGTATTTAATATGAATATTGTAGTGACATATATTATTACAAATGTTCTATGTGTGTCAGTTGTGTAGTAGTAAAATGAGGTAATACTGGTTTTGTTTTGTTCAAGCTCTGTTGGTATTTGTCATCATGACTTCAATAGTTTGTCTTTAGGGACTAGTATTGGAGATGTTCACAGTTCCTGATTTTAAGACAAGTAAATTCCCCTCTTAATGTTAATTTTACAAAGTCAGTTCAAGATGAGGGGACATAATGTTGAGCTCAGCTGGCCAAGTTAGCTTATCTGGCGTGATGGCGGCAGGAAAGGACTCCTCTGCTCGAATTCTCCTCTGGGCTCTGGAGACACCTCACTGATAGCTAAAAGGACCAAGGAGTATGCTGTCCGACACTGGATTCAGCAAAGCTCTGACCAGGTGCTGCTCAGTACCATCAAGACCACTGTCCCTGAAATCAAGAAGGATGTACCTTCTACTTCATAACTAACTTAAACTCTCTTGTTACACTGATCACAACACAGCACAAACATTGAGTTCAGAGCATTAGGCCAACTGTCAGCTTCATTTGAAATACTTTATTCCAGTATTACCCTCCTTAATGGTTACTACGCCTCTGCAATTCCAGCATTATTTCTTTCTAGTCAATCATCTAGGTGTCAGTGTACTATTTGGCCATTCCATGCCGTTTTACTTCTCTCCGACACCCTCTGTTCAGGCTGGAGCATTACAGGCTTTACCTCACGTTGGCCACTGAACTACACATATATATACAGGCATAAATCAACAATTCACATTCAATTTTCATTAAAAGATATTGAATGGTTCAAGCTTACCACAATTCATACGAATAAACACAGATACGTTGATTAGCAATGAATTCTGGCACAAACTGGCACAAATTCCCATCTGCTTATCTTCCAGGCTTTTATTTAGCCAAATATAAGCTGGCTTCAACGCACTGATGCTTTATCAAGCTTATTTAAACAAGTGGTTTCGAACTAACGCTCCCAAGTGTGTATATCAGCGAGTCTGACCAATGAGCCCCGTTTCGACAAGTGTTTGAAAAAATGTTACCTTTCCCCGTTCCCCTAACAACCAAGATAGTATTTATAGCCCGACCAATCGTGGTTAGGCTTTCATTTGTTGCGCTCCAATCAATTTGGAGTTTACATGGTAGGCTATTTCTGTAACGTAAATTTTTTTCAAACACGTTAAAAAAAATCTTATGAGCAGAAATGATTTTATGCTGTCAGGCATCCTCACTATTTTATTTTGGGTATAATTTATTAATTCCTGGACTATTTGCGTAACGTTTTACATATTATTTGTCAGCAAGCCCTAAGGAACCCAAATATACCAATTTGAAAGAGCTACGTGGCTGCGTTCAAAATATGTATTTTCTTCTACCTCCTGTTTCGAAGATGTGCTGTCTGGGTACTGTTATGTTTTCAAACGTAAACCCATCTATTGTTATCTTTCCTAATAAGCGTTTTTTATGATTTTAAAACCTAACTCTGGGAAAGGGTAGTGTATTTTATCACTGTCCGTCTGAAAAAAAATTAGTGCATGTAGACTTACACGCGTGATGGCAGCATTTGTGTATCGCGCGACGCGTGTTGCATGCGTTCCTGATTTTCAGCCCTCCCCTCTCTCTTTATCCTTTTGTCCATCTGTTCGTTCGTTTTGGTAACGTAATATAATTAATGTTATGATTAATTTAGGTCATTACGCAGGGCCTCTCAATGCTTTTCCAAGAAATACAGCACACGTTTCATTGAAGAAAGCGGGTAATAATACAGTAAGCTTTTATATCAACGTGAAAGCATTACAATTTGCAGACGTAGCAGAAAACAAGGGGGGATTTCGAGTACATTCTTTGTGACAGCACTGTTATTTTTCCATTGCTCTTTTCTTTATTAATTTTATTTGTTAGGCTTCATATTTACCTAATAATTTATATATGTGGATTAGAATATTTCATGACACCTACATGATTAAACGTTCGAACAGTGAACTAAAAGCTGCAACATTAACAACGAAGCATCAAACAAGATGTAACGAAAAATTGTAACGTCTGGCCACCAATAATTGTAACGTTTCGTTTTTCGTTGTCGTCTGTTTGTCGTGGAACTGTTCACTTGAGTGCATCGTACTGACAACACGAATGCATAAGGCATCACATGACATAAAAACTGGCAGAATAACATAAGTCGTCTGGTGAGGGGTCCACGATCCACGTCGTACAATATTTATTAGTTCTTCACATAAAAACTTCAAGAAGTGGCAAACAATGGAGAATCTTGAACATCTGTCTCCTCAAAACAAAAGTGCATGGTCAGTCCATATGTATGTAAGCATTCATAGGGGCTGATGCGTGATGCCATATGATGATGGATGGTATCCGCATGTCTGGTTTTGTGTAGTGTGCAGATGTGTTCAATCAAACAATGTTCATACAAAAATAACAGGGCAATCCACATAGGACGTCAGTAAACTCACGACGTATAAAGTCAATGATTCTTGTAACAGCCGTTGACGTTTTTCTTCATTATTTATTGTGGACGCCACAGTGACAAAATGGTTACGCGAATATGTAGGCACATCAAACAGTCATTATCACAGCAACATTCAATACAGCAATAGACGGTAGACAGCATTACAATGATGAGTCAGATGCATGTTATATTTCATAGTGCTGTAAATGTAGTCAGGTGAAAAACTCCATCCTTTTCTATAACAGCCAAGAGATAACCAGATGTATGAGATCAGTTCACTCTCCTTAGTCTGACTTCAGCAAGACAGACACGTCTGCCGAAGTATAAATAATGTCCTCAAAAATATCCTCTAGATAATAAAGGTTTTCCAAACCTAGTTCATTTAACAAAGTAGCAAGTAATGGTCCTTGGGACATGCATCAACCGATGCAGTACAATACAGCGACATGTGAGCTGGGAAAACATCTCGTGACGACGACTTTCGAAGACAGGCTATGAATCGAAATCGCTCACGACCCAAAATCGATAGAGTTAATGAAAAGTCAATTTACCTTGCCTTCAGGAAATACACAGAAATATCACGCCTCCCGACATGTGGGAAACACTAGAGGTATTATCTCGAATAAACGAAATATCCATTAAGAGGACTACACATCCCTGACAGAACAAAAAATAGCGGAGATCCCCTCTTCAACGAGGCATCTCTTTCGCCATTCAAATCGCTCACTCCACTAGTGGTGGGCGGAAACCGATCGACCAAAAAACAAGACCAGTCATGCGCAGTCCAGCGCAAAAAGACCACAGCTCAAAACTTAACTGCATTCAATACCAACGCGGGAAGACAAATGCTTACCGAGAAAAGTGGCTATAAATTTCAAGCAGTTGTTGCCCTTGCGTTATAAAATAGATATTGTAATAAAACGATGTTGCGAGAATTTATCACGCAACAGGGGCATAACATCAATATATGGTCTCATCTATTCAGTTCGGGCCGATGTACTAATGGGTGCGTGTCAACCATCGACACCCAAGTAATGTGGACCGAAAACATGAATGTATATTTCTTGAATAAATACTTCTCTATAAATGGAGGACATAAAAGTGTTTTTAAAAAAAAAAGAAGTTCGATAAGAAAATATTAAATCATAATGGAGTAAAATATCAAAAAAAGTGAATGCTATAGTGTCAATAGGATGGGATCACTTTCCCGAATATATCTAAGAGCTATTGATTGCAAAGATAACTGTCAATAAAGTTATCACATCTGAATAAAATACTGTATCTCTGGCGAAGAATACATTGTTCCACAAAAAATGTTGTGTGTGCGTCTGATCTTACTTACTTTGTCGTTCCCCTTCTACCGTGAGTTGTAGGGGTTTGGAAGAGAGAGCGCCAGACTATCCTATCGGCTGTCTTCCTCCTGGCCTGGTTTCATTCTAGTTCTCGGTCCTTCAAAGATTGTCTAATGTTGTTGATGCAAACAGGCTGATGCAGTAAATGCTGAATACAACACTGGTGTGGAATTATACAAACTCTGTGTGTTGTGGGTAATCTGTTCTGGTCACCATTGATACCTGCTGGTACTACTGATACAGGTATACTGCTATGGTGGTAGTGGCTGGTGATGTAGACATAGCGCGAATGCGTGTTGGAAAGTTCGATAAGGTAGACATCTATGTGGTAGTACAGACTTGCATCACAATACGTAACAGATGGGAGTGTGTAGCTTTCATCACAGATAGAAGTGTAGATGTTATGTTGATGGAACCATATATCATACGTGTCATAGGCATGGAGTCAAAAATATAGATGAACAGCTGTAGACTTGTTTTCACTATTTATTATAGTCACAGCAACACAAAACGTAGACGAGTTCATATAAGCTTGACACAGGAACATGGCGGACGTGAAAACAGTTCATTACGATTGCATGGAAACAATTTCAATAAATATTCATATCAATATGTTGCTGACTCCAATGTATCTAACATTCCACAACTAGCAGAAAAACATCTGTCAGTTTCATTCTGACTTCAAAATGTCAGATATCTTCTTAAGTCTCCCGTCGACCCCAAACATGGCGGGCGACGAAATAGCATAGTCCATCCCTCTAGTCGGACGAATCGACAAAGATCTGTCCTTTCGAAGATAGTCTTATAACAATAATTGTACCACTGAATCAGCGCGTCAGGTACTCCAAATAACTCCCTCGTACGCCAGGCGAGTTTTCATTTCCACAGTCATAATAATAACAACTGGTAACTCATCTGGTCTTCCACTCCAGATGGTTACATTAGGCTCTATTAAACAGTAAACACTGTGGATTCCTCAAAACGTAGACCTACTTGTCCATATACAAAATAGACCGCTAACATGCGGGTTTCATAATAATATCTGTTCTCCTGGGTTTCTGTGCAAGTCTGAGACTAAAAGTCTTAATTAGCTCCATCGAGCATAGCAAATAAAGTACTCTGCATTTCATACATCCGTGAGCTCTTTTCACGGTTTGACTCAAAATTAGGTTCTGCAACCATTGCGAACGAAGGAAGTTTCAAAGTTCATTTTTACCTTGCTTCGAATTCCTATCACACATTAATAGCAACTGTCGCCTTCCTGACGAACAGAATAACACAGGGGAACCTTAAATAACAAGTGGAAGAGTTTCCATCCCCTAAAGTAAATGCAGAGAGAATAAACAGACGTCTTGTCTGGCAGAACCCAGTTCATCTTCTTCCCTCGCGCCAGGAAGTCTCTTTCCAAAAACCCCCCAGTCTGGACATGCGCTAACGTTTAACCTCTGAACTATAATCAAGTGGGGCAACTACATATTTACTTTCAATCGAAGCAAAAAAATGAGTATTCGCCCTTTGACTAGAGTTCTAACGAAAAATACCTTAGACCCAAAATCTTATTACCAAATATTTCCAAACATAAACAAGTATACAGACAGACTAAATTACTAGCTAGGAAACTGCACGCAACAGTTACCACACCCCCCGGGAAAAAAATGAAACTTTTTTTTTTTGGAAATACATCTAGGAGCAACATACAATAGGCTCACAACGCACGAAAAATGCGCAGATGAAAAGTATTCCAAATAAATATAACGCCTAATGTGAGGCTAAGTCGACGTATGGATCGACAAGTGAGAATATATCTCATAATCTCAGAGAAAGCGTTTCTCTAAGTATAAATATTTCCAGAGAGGTGTCACCAACTTATACTACAATACTGGCAATATCAAAATCCATACAAAAAATTCATACAATAATTCCATAATAGGTACTATGAGTTCATGATTACCAAGGAAGAAAAAAATTTATCAAAGGACCAGCGGTAAATATAAATTAGTGAACCGCTAAGTGGTGATACAATCAATATATCATATATTACAAATGTGTACATATTTTGATATAGAAAAGAACTATTGTAGAGTTAGACGTATTAGATAATCTAAGACATAACAGTTAAGTGTAGTCATGTTGAGATCTACCATCACAACGCGATCTATCAAAATTCTTATCTCTGTTGAGCCCATTGCTCTTATTTGAACTCCCGTTAACATAGTTATGATTGTTATTTCTCTTCTGAACAAAATATCTATCTGATGGTTTTTGTTGTCCTGGAGAACAATTATTACAAAGTTGATAACCTTTATGAAAGTTCTTATAGTCACTAGGACCAAAATGTTGAGGACCATTAAATTGCCTCCAGTTCTTTGAAGAAGAACTATTATCATATGGACGCGTTTGGTAATGTCCAACTAATGGGGCAACTACATATTTACTTTCACTCGAAGCAAAAAATGAGTATTCGCCCTTTGACTAGAGTTCTAACGAAAAATACCTTAGACCCAAAATCTTATTACCAAATATTACTTACTTACTTACTTAGTCGTTCCCCTTCTACCGTGAGGTGTAGAGGTTTGGAAGAGAGAGCGCCAGACTATCCTATCGGCTGTCTTCCTCCTGGCCTGGTTCCATTCTAGTCCTCGGTCCTTCAAAGATTGTCTAATGTTGTCCTCCCAGCGGACTCTGGGTCGTCCTGGAGGTCTGGATCCCTGGCTCTGTGTTTCCCATGCTTGTCGTGGTAGCCGATCTTCTCCCATTCTGCAGACATGGCCAAACCATCTTAGTTGGGACTGTTCTATTTGGGTCTGCAGCGGATGGGATTTTAGGCCTTGACGGATCGTCTGGTTGCGGACCATGTCTCTTCTTGTTACTTCAACCACTTTCCTCAGATACCTCATTTCTGAGGTTTGGATCTGGCTTTTGTGGGTTGTAGTCATTGCCCACGACTCGCATCCATATGTCAAGACTGGGACATAGGTGGAGCGGTATACAGCCATCTTCGTTTTCTTACCAACCTCTTTCTTGCTGAGGAATCCACGATTTATGGCCTGAAAAAGTCTCCCAGCCGCTGCTTTTCGAGTGGCCAACTCTTCTTTGATGCCTGCCTTTCGGTCTATAATAGCTCCGAGATATTTAAAGTGGTCGACCTGCTCCAGGACCTGTTCTCCCAACTTAATCTGATGTTTTCTTTCTTCTCGTGATATCACCATGGATTTTGTTTTAGGGCTGCTTATGACCATCCCTCTCTTCTCCAGCTCTTCCTTCCAGACTTGCAGGTTGGATTGGAGATGTGCCTCTGATTTAGCAATCAGGGCAACATCATCAGCAAATGCCAGCTCCGAAATATAAACCTGTCTCATCTTCCAATACCCCACTGAATACTTTCTTGTTCTCTCCTTACATGCCTTGATGACATCGTCCATAAGGAGTATGAAGAGGTAAGGTGATAGGATATCACCTTGTCTTACACCAGTGGTGGTCCTGAACTCTTCTGACTTATGGTTTGCTGTCCTCACATAATTTCTGCAAGACTTGTAGAAGCTCTGTATAGCATGAATCAGAGGTGCTGGAATATTCTTCCTTGCCAAACAGTCCCAAAGTTTGCTCCAGGGGACCCTGTCAAACGCCTTTTCCAGATCTATGAAACAAAGATGGATCTCACTCTTATACTCAAGGGCCTTTTCACTCAGCTGTCTGAGTGTGAAGATTAGGTCTTGAGTACTTCGGTTTGCTCGGAATCCGCACTGGACCTCATCCAATTGTGGCTCAGCTAGGCGTCGGAGTCTCTGCTCTAGGATTCTAGAGTAGATTTTACCAGGGACACTGAGAAGGGATATGCCTCTATGGTTTCCACATTGTCGATTGTCACCCTTTTTGAAAATTGGTGTTATGTTGGCAATCTCCCAATCCTTTGGTATGGTCTTGTTGCACCATGCTGCCTGTAGGACCTTTAAGAGTAATAGGTCGCCTGATGCTCCCATGTACTTAACCATTTCTGGTGTTATACCATCATGCCCTGCTGCTTTGCCCATCTTGATTTTCTCTAGTGCTGCCCTCAGTTCTTCCATCTTTATGTCATCTTCACCATCATTGGTTTCCTCTTCTGTGTCAGTGGTTATCATTTCTGATGCTTCATCATGCTCACCATCCAGGAGTTCTGAGAAATATTCTTTCCATCTTTCCATTACTTCCTTCGGGGCAGTAAGCAATTTGCCTTGCTTGTCCTTTATAAATTTGAGAGGGCATTGTTTTTCTTTCCTCATGTTCTTTAGGGTCTTATAGAACAATTTCTGGTTTTCTTGTGCATCTTTTTCTAGCTTTTCTCCAAATTCTTCCCAGGACTTCTGTTTTGCTGCTAGCACTTTGTTCTTTGCTTCTGTTCTGAGTGTCACATATTCTCTATATTTTTCCATTTGTCCTGTTGTGTTTTTAGCTCCTAAGTATTGTTTCCATGCCATTTTCTTCTCTCTTTTTTTCTCTTTGACTTCCTCTGTCCACCAAGGTGTCCTCTTTCTCTGGTTCCCAAGTCGGACTTCACCGCATGCTTCTGCAGCAGCTGTCTTTATGATATCCTTGAATTTATTCCAGAGGGTTTCCAAGTCATCAGGTCGTTCTTCTGTGTTGCTCACTGCTGTAGCAATAAGCCCCTGATATCTGGTCTTAATTTCTGGCTCTCTCAGCTTGTAGGTCCTAATGCTCATTTCTCCTGCTCGTTTACTTGGTTTCTTGCGTGATGTTGGGCAGTTCCTAGGCTGAGCAACTCTTTCAGTTGTTCGTTTGATTGTTAGCAGGTAGTGATCACTTCCAATCTCTGGCCCCCTCCAGACTCTTGCATCTCGGACATATCTGAATGAGCTTCTCCGAACAATGGCATAGTCGATCACTGACTTCTCATTCTTGGGTGGTTCACATCTAGTGTATGCATGTATGCGCTTATGGGGGAACTTTGTGTTTGTAATGATCAGATTCTGCTCACTGCAGAATCTAAGGAGTCGCTTTCCATTGTCATTGAGAGTATCTTCTCCATATCTTCCGATAACTCCACCCCATCTAGCATGGTCATTTCCAACTCTGGCATTAAAATCTCCGAGCATAATAACTTCATCTAGGCAGTCATCCACTGTCCTTTGAAGCAGCTCGAAGAATTCCTTCTTGACCTCTGCTCTCTCATCCTCATTTGGCCCATACACTATGACCAGGTTGACTATGGTTTCTCCTTCTTTTAGTTTTACAACCATAATGCGCTCCGAGAAAAAGTTCCATCCCTTGATACTATCTTTTTGATTTTGGGCCACAATGCAACCCACGCCCCCCTTTAGCTCTTTCAGATATGGGTACACCACTGTAGAGCAACGTGTTGCCATCGAGATCCATGACTCCTTGTCCTTTTTTCTTCGTTTCCGTTATAGCCAGGATTTCTAGTTTTGCTTTCCTCATCTCTTCCACCAGCTCCTCTTCCTTCCCATTTATACTTCTTGTGTTCCAAGTTCCATAAGTCGTAGTCCGTAGTCCGTTCCAGTTCGTCGCCTTTAGAATCAGTCCGGTTTTCTCTCTTGTAGTTCGCGTAATCATGATTTAAAGCAAACAGGTGATTGGCCTGTTGTGCCTTTGCATGGTGGAGGGGCTGCCTCCTTACGGCCTCCATGCAGGCCGCCCTCCTCCTTTTTCATCCGGGCTTGGGACCGGCATTGGCGGAGTTATTACCAAATATTTCCAAACATAAACAAGTATACAGTCAGACTAAATTACTAGCTAGGAAACTGCACGCAACAGTTGTCCTCCCAGCGGACTCTGGGTCGTCCTGGGGGTCTGGATCCCTGGCTCTTTGTTTCCAGTGCTTGTCGTGGTAGCCGATCTTCTCATATTCTGCAGACATGGCCAAACCATCTTAGTTGGGACTGTTCTACTTGGGTCTGCAGCGGGTGGCATTTTAGGCCTTGACGTATCGTCTGGTTGCGGACCATGTCTCTTCTTGTTACTTCAACCACCTTCCTCAGATAATTGCGTCTGATCACTGTTACAAATGCGAAAATTGTTCCCAGAAAAGGCAAGTCAATTTCAGTAGTAGCATGTACACAAGCTCCTCCAAAAATCCAATATGTACGTAAATGTTAATTTGAGTGATCATTTTGAAAAAAACTGTGCAACAAATGTTCGATCAATGTATCCAGATACAAGATGAAGCATCAGCGTAAGTTTATTGTACCACAAAAGGATTGGCAAGTGTTCAAATTGCGCTGTCAAGCAAAATTACAACATGTGCTGTAAGCGAGCTTGAAAGCAGCATTAGTTCATCGTATCAGGTTCTGATTGATGACACCTGGACGAGACCACAGCCACCATATTTGACGAACCTGGCATTTAATTGATTTCGTACTGGAAAGGCTGTAGTAAAATAGCAAACCGGTCCAACTTTGGGTTCTTGTGGTTTGTTGTTTTGAGAGAAGCAAGCGATTTTTTATCGGACTGTATAATGAACGGGGCACCCAGATAATAGCGTTCCAGTTTTTATATGGCACAGATTACAGCCAAAAGTTCACTCTCTATAACAGGATACTTCCTTTCCGTGTCCGAAAGTTTGCGTGAAATATAGAGTGTAGGATGAAGTACGAAATTGAAATCTTGCATCAGTGTAGCACCGAGTCCTTTGGAACTAGCATCTGTGCGAAGATAGCAAGGTAGTATCTATCTAGTAACCTCAATATAGGAGAAATAGAAAAAAATGTGCTTAATATGTTCTAACGAGGCCTGGCATTCTCGTAACCAGTGCACGTGATTGAACAAGCCTTTCTTTCACAGAGAGGAAAGGTCAGGATTGACAGCAGATAGATTGGCAACAAATCTACTGTATAATTTAACTTGACCCAAGAGACTACGAACTTGTGTTTTCGTAGTAGGAGTGGATAAGTTCAATTTCTTAGAGACAATTTGTGGTAGGTTGCGCACTAATAAGGTGCGTGATCGAATATAGATACCAACATATGTGGGTTCGAACCCACGATTCGCGTTATCAGCACGAAGCAGTGTGCTGGGTGAAGGCGACCTCGCAGTGAATAAGAAAACATGTTGATAACAATGCCGTGTTGCACGTCGTAACTGATGGAAAAGGTTAATCACAACACTGTATGGACTGAGTATGATGATGACCAGCACAGTAGATATTGCCGTGCAAAGGTTGTATCACTATAGGTAGAGAAAGAGATTAAGCCTATGGGTAAATGATCTACATTATGGAAACCAACAATGCACAGTATAATAAAAGATAAGAAGTTAATCCGTGGCGACAATAGGGTTAACATCATCGTAAGACCTAAACAAAATGATGTTAATGTTATCACACCAACCAGTACAGTAGACAGTATATGCCAGAGTATACAATGGTGTGTCAGCATGTGAAAGAAAAACTCAAAAGTCTGATGAATCCCCTTGAAATTCCAGCTAAAAAGAGGGAACCATATTGAAGAAAAAAAATATGTAAAGGGGTAAAATAATCGTCCAAAGATATAGGTGATTCTGAAGAGCATAGGCCCAAAGTGACCCAGGCAAATGATCATAGAGGATAATGTGAGAACAAAAAATCTAAAAGGTAGACGATATTGGCGAAAAACTGCCCTCAAGAAAGCATGTAATGCATGGTGGTAAATTTCGCCCTAATACGGTGCGTGAGCGTAAGCGGTTGTAACCACCTTAATAACCCTGGAATGAACGAAATGGTCCTCGAAAATGTTGAACAACCCTATATGAAAAAGTATAAATATGAATCTGAGCAGGTAAGTTTGCAAGACCATTTTGTTCATCATCATGTGTAACGACATAACTTGTATCAGTCAATGGAGTGGCGCATTTGCCAACCTGGTCCGTCATTATACTTCTTCTTCTTCTTCCTCGTTCGTCCTGAAAAGGACGGTGGTTGCGTTGTGTCTGTTTACGCCTAAGCTGTGATATCTGCACCTTTCGGTCGACACATCCGACTTCTGCGCGGCATTTTTTAGGACCGGGTTTTCCTTCCCATTGCGATCCACACTCACTCAGCCAGACTGCACTGCTGCAGACTGTTTCCAGGACCACCACGTGGAGGGGGAGTGCGGTCTTGACCAGTTCTGGTTCGCTGGTCCTGACGCAGGCAGTCAAGCTATGAGTCGCTGACTGCTTTCACTATTGCTGCATCTTCGGGTCCCCGTCATTATACGATTAGTAGCATGGTGAGCATGTCTTTCTTTAAATTTATTTCTGGTAGTAGGCATACGCTGAATAGTTGGACGGTTTGTCACAACCTCATCACTGCCTCTGGCATGTCGCCTTGTATCACCCTTGTGGTTTCGAACAAAAACACTGGTGGGAGAGTGATGGCTTGGTAAGTTATACCTACCCCGAAATGAAACTTTAACTTTGTCATGTTGTGTAGACAATTTAACACAATCTTTGGGGTTGTTGGCATGTCGGACAGCAACCTTGTCATCGTTCTTGTATGACAGCATGTTATTCTGTAAAATAACATCTAGTAAACTGTCAACCTTGTGACGTATTCTACAAACTTTAGAATCCTTCTGTGACATCTCATAAAACTGTCTAGCATTAACTTTTTCGAGTTCAGTGGTTTTACTTTGTTCTTGAAGAAGTAATGTCTGTAATGATGCCAACTTGTCATCGAGCTCCTTTTTCTGTTCACTATGAAGTTGTTGAAGTTGTGTGATTTTTAATTTCAAAAGTTGCCATTTTCTATTCATGTTCTCATCTGTCGGGGTCGGCAAATCACATATTCCTTTTCTCCTCAATTTCTTCTAATCTCCTTTCATGTGCTAATTGCATTTTCTTCTCCTCAGTAATAAGCCTCTTTTCCTCCAATTCTCTAATTTTCTCCTCTTCTTGTTTTGCCTTGGCAAACTCAGTCATGGCAAAGTCCTTTAAAGATTCACCTTCTAAATTAAACGCTTTGCCATGTTTAACAAAGTAATCCAAAGTAGCCATGTTAATAGATAATGTGACTTACTTAGTAACTATGTGTAGCAATGGCTGGTGGCTTTGTAATATGGTTAAAGCAAAGAAGGTAGCAATACTATTGAGCAATAATAACAAAGAAAATCATGTAGCAACAACTTGTGAAGGAAAAAAAAATTGTGCAAGAAAAAAAATATATAGTAATAAGATTGTATAAGAATATAGACGAACAGTGAAACACTAGCAGCAAGGGAAAAATACTAATGGGAAACTGAAGAGAGAACAGCAAATGGAATAATCTTACTGGCTACGAAATGACTAAAAATGACCCAGAAAAAGTATGAACAAGCATTTGGTTTAAAGCAAACGATAGGAACGTGAGGATAAAAACACGAACAAAACAATTATAAAACCAAGAAAAAGAGCAACTTACAACAAGGCACTTACAAATAAATAAACGAAACTTCACAACTAAACAATTACAATCATAGAGAACAAGCAGTGAACGGAAGTCATCGGCGAGATTCCTCAACCGGAAGAAAAAAAATCAGTGGCTGAAATCTACAAACTGTCCCTACAGAAACATTCAATGTGCGGTCATCTTACAATGACATGTATTTGCTAACATCGAATCTCTGCTCAACCATCTATTCAGTTCGGGCCGCTGTACTAATAGGTGCTTGTCAATAATCGACACCCAAGTAATGACGGCCGGAAACATGAATGTATATTTCTTAATAAATACTTCTCTATAAGGTGCGGAACTTCTTCATAAGTCTGGGACCATCTTCACGATCGTTGACAAACAAGGTCAAGGAGGAATTCTTCGAGCTGCTTCAAAAGACAATCAATGACTGCCTAGATGAAATTATCATGCTCGGAGATTTCAATGCCAGAGTTGGAAATGACTATGCTAGATAGGGTGGAGTAATCGAAATATATGGAGAAGATACTCTCAATGACAATGGAAAGCGACTCCTTAGATTCTGCAGTGAGCAGAATCTGATCATTACAAACACAAAGTTCCCCCATAAGTGCATACATGAATACACTAGATGTGAACCAACAAAGAATGAGAAGTCAGGGATCGACTATGCCATAGTTAGGAGGAACTCATTTAAATATGTCCGGGATGCTTGAGTCTGGAAGGGGCCAGAGATTGGAAGTGATCACTACCTGCTTACAATCAAAAGAACAACTGAAAGAGTTGCACAGCCTAGGAACTGCCCAACATCATGCAAGAAACAAAGTAAACGAAAGGGAGAAATGAGCATTAAGACCTACAAACTGAGAGAGCCAGAGATTAAGACCAGATATCAGGGGCTTATTGCTGCAGCGGTGAGAAACACAGAAGAATAACCTGAAGACTTGGAAACCCTCTGGCTTAAATTCAAGGACATCACAAAGACAGCTGCTGCAGAAGCATGTGGTGAAGTCCGACTTGGAAACAAGAGAAAGAAGACACCTTGGTGGACAGAGGAAGTCAAAGAGAAAATAAGAGAGTATAAAATGGCTTGGAAACAATGCTTAGGAGCTAAAAACACAGCAGGACAAATGGAGAAATATAGAGAATATGTGACACTCAGAACAGAAGAAAAGAACAAGGTGCTAGCAGCAAAACAAAAGTCCTGGGAACACTTTGGAGAAAAGCTAGAAATGATGCGCAAGAAAACCAAAAATTGTTCTATAAGACCCTAAAGAACATGAGGAAGGAAAAACAATCCCTCTCAAATTTATAAAGGACAAGGCAAATTGCTTACTGCCCCAAAGGAAGTAATGGAAAGATGGAAAGAATATTTCTCAGAACTCCTTAATGATGAGCAAGGTCAAGCATCAGTAATGATAACCACTAGCACAGAAGAGAACACCAATGGTGGTGAAGATGACATAAAGATGGAAGAGCTGAAGGCAGCACTGGAGAAAATCAAGATGGGCGAAGCAGCAGGGCATGATGGTATAACACAAGAAATGGTTAAGTACATGTGAGCATCAGGCAACCTATTACTCTTAAGGGTCCTACAGACAGCGTGGTGCAACAAGGCCATTTCAAAGGATTGAGAGATTGCCATCATAACACCGATTTTCAAAAAGAGTGACAGTCGACAATGTAGAAACCACAGAGGCATATCTCTTCTCAGTGTCCCTGGTAAAATCTACTCTAGAATCCTAGAGAATAGACTCCGATGCTTAGCTGAGCCACAATTGGATGAAGTCCAGTGCGGATTCCGAGCAAACCGAAGTACTCAAGACCTAATCTTCACACTCAGACAGCTGAGTGAAAGGGCCCTTGAGTATAAGAATTAGATCCATCTTTGTTTCATAGATCTGGAATAGGCGTTTGACAGGGTACCCTGGAGCAAACTTTGGGACTGTTTGGCAAGGAAGAACATTCCAGCACCTCTGATTCATGATATACAGAGCTTCTACCGGTTTTGCAGAAATTATGTGAGGACAGCAAACTATAAGTCAGAAGAGTTCAGGACCACCACTGGTGTAAGACAAGGTGATATCCTGTCACCTTATCTTTTCATACTCCTCATGAACGATGTCATCAAGGCATGTAAGGAGAGAACAAGCAAGTATTCAGTGGGGTACTGGAAGATGAGACAGGTCTGTATTTCAGAGCTGGCATTTGCTGATGATGTTGCCCTGATTGCTAAACCAGAGGCACATCTCCAATCCAACCTGCAAGTCTGGAAGGAAGAGCTGGAGAAGAGAGGGATGGTCATAAGCAGCTCTAAAACAAAATCCATGGTGATATCACGGGAAGAAAGAAGACATCAGATTAAGCTGGGAGAACAGGTCCTGGAGTAGGTCGACCACTTTAAATACCTTGGAGCTATTATAGACCGAAAGGGAGGCATCAGAGAAGAGTTGGCCACTCGAAAAGCAGCAGCTGGGAGACTTTTTCAGGCATAAATCGAGGAGTCCTCAGCAAGAGAGAGGTTGGTAAGAAAACGAAGATGGCTGTATACCGCTCCACCTATGTCCCAGTCTTGACATATGGATGCTAGTCATGGGCAATGACCACAACCACAAAAGCCAGATCCAAACCTCAGAAATTAGGTATCTGAGAAAGGTGGTTGAAGTAACAAGAAGAGACATGGTCCGCAACCAGACGATACGTTAAGGCCTAAAATGCCCCTCCCTGCAGACCCAAGTAGAACAGTCCGAACTAAGATGGTTTGGCCATGTCTGCAGAATGGGAGAAGATCGGCTACTACGACAAGCATGGGAAACAAAGAGCCAGGATCCAGACCCCCAGGACGACCCAGAGTCCTCTGGGAGGACAACATTAGTCAATCTTTGAAGGACCAAGGACTAGAATGGAACCAGGCCAGGAGGAAGACAGCCGAAAGGATAGTCTGGCGCTCTCTCTTCCAAACCTCTACACCTCACGGTAGAAGGGGAACGACTAAGTAAGTAAGTACCATCAGCTGTAGAGGACATATAAAAAAGATTGCAGAACAAATAAGTTTGAAATTAGAAAAACTTTTTTTTAAAGAAAGTCATCATCCTTTACCTGGTATCGTAAAATGAGTTTTCTACATATTATCAAGGTCGTTGATATAATTCTTGGCAGAGATGTAGATAGAATGGTAATGCCGCTTCTATCCCAAGGGAGTGTTCACAAAATATCCAGAAAAGCGAAAACAATGCTGCATTGGCTGAGCACGTTAATTCTATAATCTGCCGACACCTTTTGTGAAAGGATTAAGAAAATATTATTTTCAGCTCGTCAAGCCCCCACCCTGATTTACTCAGAGGAATTCTTATTATTCTGGAAAAGCTCTGTTTAGAGTGTGTTTAGTAAATGTAATGAGACAAACATGCAGTACATTTAAAATGATTAAATCATAGTTAAATATGTATATTAACAAATAACAGATTTAATAATCATTTAGTCTAAGGAGGAGGGAACCCGTTACACGCCCATTGAGGCATATTGGGAATATGGTGTTAGGCCCATATTATCTTGACCGTCTGCACACTAGGGTCGGCATCACGCCGGCCGCCTTAACCTTCCCAGAGTTGTTCTGGTACCCATTTAGGGCTGGGTCGACCCAGGAGCCGTTTGTGGCCTAAAAAATTCCCGCCTCATCTGAGAATCGAACCATAGACCACTGCGCTAGGAAGCCAGTGCACTAATCACTATGCTACCGCGGCTTAGTTTAAACAAGTGTTAAAATAATTGAATAGTTTAAAAGAAGATGTTCGAAAGTAGCTTATCATTAGATGTAAGGATGTTTTCATTTCGTCCTTGCATAATGGTATATTCACTTTATAGGCGCCTGAATATTTCTGCCAGGCATGCTAGCTTGGCACACCAAAGTTCACTGCTGAGGTTTTCATAAAATGTTTTGTTTCCTTCTGACTGAAAAAAAAATTTCATTTCGTTTCCTAGTTTATACACCCGAGCTAACACTCTGCGCCTTGATTACCATCTGTGTGTAAAATTAAACATTCATACTGCGAGTCCATAGCTTTACAAAGCGGTTTAAAGAGTCGGGTCTTTAGAGGCCTTGACCTGACAAAATTGACCATTAGGAGAGAGTGATCTAATACAGACTGTAATTCTTTCTCCGGTGTCTTTCCAACAAGAGCTTCCCTATGCAGAAAGCAATGTGTGGAAATCATGTAAGAATTTTGCTCTCTTACAAGTGTGACAAACACTTTGATAGACCCCATCATGGATGGAGCGCAATCTGTGCAAACACCCACACATGACTTCCAGAAGAGATCACATTTTTTAAAGTAGGCAGTCAAAGTATCAAATATATCTTGACCTCTCGTGCGATCTATAAGTTTTCTGCTGCATAAAAATTGGTTTATGATTTCATTTCCATGGACAAAGCGAACAATTGCTAAACGTTGTGCTGTGTCACTTATGGCTGTAGATTCGTTAACTTGTAGTGCAAAGTCGGATTTGTTAAGGTCTGTTGAAACATGTTCCTCAATGTTAGAAGACATCTCAATTTTGCTTCTTTTAATCGTATTATTAGACAACGAAATTTTGGGCAATTTAGTTTTCCGCTTCATTGCCAAACAATATAATAAGAAGCTGATGGATCTTTATCAGATACTTTAACTCTTTGTCCCAAATAGCGTACATGGTTTTTTTTTTTGGGGGGGGGGAGAGGGGGGGGGGGGTTGTTCAACTAACGTTTTCAAATAATTCAAATCTTTATTCCTGAGATATGCATGTTTAGTGGTCAAATGTCTTTTCAATTTACTAGGAACCATGGCTTCGTTCGAAAGTTTGTCACCGCCCACAACACATAATGGCTGAGGACAATCTTTCTCTCCAAACCAAGAAAATCCCATACTTAAATAGCTGTCCATGTACTGTCTACGAACTTTAGATTTAGAAATCTTACGCTGTGTTGGCTTGACCTCATCCAAACTGATGTTTTCATTTCTGCAAATACTAGTCATGCTGTCATTGTTACTATTTTTTGGACATGTTTTCTTGTAATAAATCTGTCCATGTCAGTTAGTGTATCTACTTTTAATACAGTTTTAAAACGGCAAATCGAATGTACTAAATATTTTACACAGTTTTACAAATCAAACACAAGCTAGAAACAACACGGTGATCACTGTGTTAATTATAAAATGAAACATATAACACGAATTGTACACGCATGCGCAAATGATCAATTCCTCTACCTTCCCGCTCTTTCTGATACGAAATTTAATGAGGTTAAAGTTGAGGTGTTATGCTCCGTCCATGGCCTTTAAATGTTGTTTATGCTCCTCTAGCGTTTTATAATATCATGAAATTTTGAAGTATACTGTTTTTGTTCAAAGCAGTTAATAGCTCCAACTATTATTGAATGAACTCAAGCTGTAAGATCAGTTTTATGTTACATGATCAGTAAAAGTATACTTCATGTAGTATATTTACAAAATTTTCGTGGCACACTTTGATAGGCGCGGCGGCACACTAGTGTGCCGCGGCACACGGAATGAGACACACTGCTCTAGAGAATCGTCTCATTTTCGAAATGGGTTGTCCTTCTCCTCATGGTTTAAATTAGCAACATCGTATTGCTTAACTCTGTTATTTATTGGGTTTCCACTGTTTTAAACGTCTTAATTTCATCCATCTCTTTGTCACGATCTTTCTTTTGAAAGTGTTTCGTTTCCTGTCCCATTTGTGCACTTTTATGACGTCACGTTTATTTGTGATTCCTGTCGCCATTGTATTTACCGCTTCTGCGCAACTTTGACCGATAGTCTCATATCATGGCTTGTTGTTTTGTTATGCCTTTGTCTGCTTTTGATTTTCGTTGATTGTTGACTTAATTGTCATTATATACTACTCGTCAAAAGTCAAGGGCCACCCTATTATTTTCAATACACTTTTATATAAGCGCATAGAATGATTAAATGAAAGAAGTTTTTAGTAAAAATGGGTGCAATATCTTCCTCTGACAGTCCTCTATGCACGTTAAGCATAGAAACAACTCACCGACAACCATGGTGATCACGTGCAATTTGGTTTGCTGACCATAAATTTACATTTTTAATCTGTTTTTTCAAACTTCCGTACAACTAAACAGGTGAAGTAATCGTGCTGATTGACATTCCACGTGCAATGGCGACTTTTCGTGAACAGAGTTCACTCTTAATTTGTTTTACAATCAGCAGACTTAGGGTAGTTTCATCTTTTGCAAAAACCATGCCACCGAGAAGAAGTCTTGACACCTTACAAAGAATGAGGGCTATAGCGTGGGTTGAAAGTGGTTTATCTTTCCGTGAGGTTGCTAGACGGCTTGCAGTGTCACACCCTACTATCCAAAGAATTTTGGAGAGATTTCAGGCCACAGGAAGTGTGGAGGATCGCCACCGGC
Organism: Oreohelix idahoensis; assembly: GCA_024509875.1. Classification (NCBI taxonomy): domain Eukaryota; kingdom Metazoa; phylum Mollusca; class Gastropoda; order Stylommatophora; family Oreohelicidae; genus Oreohelix; species Oreohelix idahoensis. The sequence continues at coordinate 34,360 of JAMPIV010011026.1, forward strand.
CAGGTAGCCCTAGATGCACCAATAGACATGATGACCGGTACCTCATGTTGTCAGCCATGCGCCATCGAGCAGTGACTTGTTCCACTCTAAGATGTCAGCTGAGACAAACTGTAAACGTTAATGTCGGTCATTTACATGAATTTGGACTGGCTGCTCGACGTCCTGCAGTCAGAATCCCTCTTACTCCTGCTCATCGCAGAGCCCGTGTTGCTTGGTATCGCGAGCACATCCGATGGACAAGGCAACAATGGAGTCAAGTTCTCTTCACTGATGAATCTCGCTTCACTGTGTCATTTAATGAAGCAGGATTCGAGTTTGGAGACGACCAGGAGAGCGATTTACTGACGACACAATTCGAGAGGTGGATCGTTATGGTAGGGGTTCTGTCATGGTTTTGGGGAGGCTTCTACAGACACGGCAGGACCCCACTCTACACCATCCAAGGCAACTTGACCGGCCCAAGATACCAGAACGAAATCTTGAGACCAATTGTTCAGCCTGCTCTGGAGGCCATAGGTGGTAATGCCATCGTCCAAGATGATAACGCTCGACCCCATCAAGCTCGTGTGGTGAATGAGTTTATTCAGCAACATGGGATCATCAGGATGGCGTGGCCAGCTCATTCACGTGACCTTTCTCCGATTGATCACCTCTGGGATGTCCTTGGTCGAAGATTGTCAACAAATCACCCCCTGCCAATGGATGTTGCACAGCTGACTGCATTTCTGCTTCAGGAATGGCAAGCTGTTCCTGAGGATACTCTTCGGACTCTTGTGGACTCGATGCGTCTATGCTGTCTTGAATGCCTTGCTGCAAACGGTGGTCATACCCGATTTTGAAATGTCTTTTTGTCCTGTATCTATTGTGTGACTTTTGAAAAGGTGGGTGACACACTTCACAGCATCATGGCGTTTTGAATGTTTCCATTTCTTTACGTGACATGTCAATTTGGTATTCAATAAATGCCGTTTTGACTGATACCAATTACGTTTATATCAGATTTGTTTTATGGTTTCAACCAAGGTTTTTCTAAGTGGCCCTTGACTTTTGACGAGTAGTATATATTTTGTTTCGGTTTTGTATTTTCCTAACTTTATTACTGCTGTTCACCTGTGTTGTTCTATTTCATATATATAATTATATACACATTATGTGTTGTGTAGTTTTGGAACCCGTTACACGCCCATTGAGGCATATTGGGAATATGGTGTTAGGCCCATATTATCTTGACCGTCGGCACACTAGGGGTGATGTGGTCGGCATCACGCCGGCCGCCTTAACCTTTCCAGAGTTGCTCTGTTACCCATTTGGGGCTGGGTCGACCCAGGAGCCGTTTGTGGCCTAAAAAATTCCCGCCTCATCTGAGGATCGAACCATAGACCACTACGCTAGGAAGCCAGTGCACTAACCACTAAGCTACCGTGGCTCCCGTGTTGTGTAGTGTCTATAGTATATTTCTTTAACATGTCTATATTTCTTGTCCTTGTTGTTTATTTGTAACTGTGGCTGACGAAGGGTGAAACCTGAAACGTCCCGTGTTTTTTGTGTACCGTTAATTTGTAAAACTGATCTAATAGCCTACCTTTTAATTTTTTTATTTATATTTATTGAAAACTGAGACAACACCAATGGGTTTGAATTAAGGAATAATTGTAAAATTGTACAAAAAGCGGGACATTCCAGACTGCAATAACTGGAGAGGAATTGCTGTGGGACTGTGTGCTTGATTTTCAACTCTTTGAAAATTAATTTCCTTCGTATCTGTCGGTCTATTTACCTAGTCTATCTGATTCTGCTCTTGAGTTAGACAGCGAGGAAATGAAATGGTTACCCCACTAATGATGCTGGATCTAGTATTGTGAAGGCTTTAACACTTCACTCCCTACGGGAGTATCTGCTATGGGACTCAAAACCGCTCACCTTTGGTAAAATCTCTGGCATACGCTGGAAAACACGCCGAGTCCATAGTCATTCAATAGCAGACTGTTGGAATATTTCAACAGTTCTTAAAATACGCCACCCTCATCTGATTATGTCTCAAAGCATTGTCTAATTTACTGTATGAAGAGTTCCATTTACTGTATGAAGAGTTCCATTTACTGTATGAATAGTTCCATTTACTGTATGAACAGTTCCATTTACTGTATGAACAGTTCCATTTACTGTATGAACAGTTCCATTTACTGTATGAACAGTTCCATTTACTGTATGAACAGTTCCATTTACTGTATGAAGAGTTTGTTTGTTTGTGTTTTCTTTCTTTTTTTTTTTTTCTTTCTTTTTTTCCCTTTTTTTTTAATTCTTTGTAAAACATGCTTTAATTATGATTGGACATGGCAAATGTATGATGTTATCTTACTTTTATAATGTTAAATGCCTAAATAATGCTTTAAGTAAATGTTAGGATGAAAGGATACATTATACATGATGAGAGAGAGAGAGAGAGAGAGAAAGAGAGAGAGAGAGAGAGAGAGAGAGAGAGAGAGAGAGAGAGAGAGAGAGAAAGAGAGAGAAAGGAAGGGCAGAATGTCAGACGGGCCTGTGTGCCCAATTCTTAACCTTCTTAAAATAAAGTTCGTTCGTTCGTTCGTTCGTTCGTTCGTTCTTCTATCAGTTCCCGGTAAAATACTAGGCAGGATAATTATCCAGAGAATTCCAAAACAGTAGACCATAAACTAAGGAAAGAACAAGCGGGATTCAGAAAGAACAGGAGATGTTCGGATATTCACCCTCATGAACATTATATAGCAGTGCTAAGAATGGGAGATTTTTTTTTTCTTAACCAGCGGCATTTGGGCTTTCAGCCCTTCGACCCAAAGACATGTCATTGCGAGGCTCGGGAGCCTGTGGACTTTCCGTCCAACCCGCTCAGGATATTCAGTCAAAATACCGGTCGATGACACTGCTTCAAACGCTCACGCCCAGGCTTGAACCTTGAACACCTGATCGCCAGCGCGATATGGTAACCATTACACCAGCGCGGCTCCCAAGAATGGGAGAGATAAACTTAGTTGATTATGAAAAGGCTTTTTTACAGCATACACAGGGACTGCCTTTGAAAAATACCAAAATAATGAGAGCTTATGGAATTCCCAGATGAAATTCTTCAGAAAAGACATTCAACCAAATAGAAATTAAGAAACAAGAACTAACAAATCATTAAAAAAAAAAAAAAACAGAAAAAAAAACTTACTAACTACTGATAGGACTAGGAAAGACAACGACGTTTAAAAATAAAAAACAACAACTCAAAAAGAACACATGCTAATACAAATTAATACCAAGTGTAAAGGACAATAGTTATCTATAAACCATACAAAAGAGAAAATAAAATGGACACATACTAATATAAATTAAAATCAGCAACTGCAAAAGACATTAGTTATTTAAATTGAATGCAAAGTTAATAAATAAAATGACACTAAATACCTCAATTATTTTCAGGTTGAACAGGGTAGACCAATATGGAACGAGAAGAGGCAATAACGGTCAGCTGTTAAGTGCCCGCTCTCAACCCATCACCTCTTCAAAACAACAACAGCATTGTTCTTGACTTCTGAATTATCTTGCGAAAGTCCCTTGAGATAGAAGCATCATTATCTAACTATCTACAACTCTGGCAAGAGTAATCTTGTGCGAAGGTCCACACCTGTGAAGACCTTTTTTAGATACTCTCGAGTTTTGACTGCTGGTGGACCACTACTGCAGAGCAAAGGGGAGGCAAATCCCGTGACAGTAAATACAGGAGTACGTGTGCCCAAATCAGTTATCTGGCCAGGTTTGTGTTTTTCGTGTTTGGTAATATGTCGTTCAAGTGGCTACAGGCCTTCCGCCTGAGATGGAGATTCTTGACGTTTGCTAAATTTTCTTCTCAGGTTCGTGATAAGGGTGGAATTAGGATGCCGTCAAATTACCACCTCTATCGACACCAGGTATTACAATGCAAGATGTGGGTGTCTTATCTGGTTTAGATTGTTGCTGTGTGTGTGTTGCAGTAGAACAGTTCAGGGTACACCACAGGCAACATGACGTGTAGAGTCATAGAAATGGTAACTTCGCTTTAGGTTTATACCATTTATTGCACGCCACAAAACAGTCATGATACTTATGTTATCATCGGCATAGTACAACGAATGCAGCATTCAAACTCATGTTAACTGACAGTCATGTAGAAGTCAATACTCAATAGTTGTATGGAAAACAAATATCATAGCGAAGCTTGATAAATAATACATATAACTTCTGCAACCGTGGTCAGCTGCAGATCCTTAATGTTCATAGACAATAATAATTATTCCTTCCTGATGCTAGCAGATCAGATGTATACAATACGTCCGTTTACTGTCTGCACGTGAGTAGCATACATGGATTACAGGTCAGCTCGACCTTTATAACCTTCCTAAGTCTAACCATCTGACTTGGACGTGATCTCTGATATAACGAATCCTGGAACACAGACACTAGTCTTGTTGGTCTAGAGCGACCCATAGATATATAACTAGTTCAGGTATAAAGATACCGATGACTTAATCCTAGTCAAAGTACCTCTCCATTTTGAATCACACAGGCGAGCAAAAAGGCGACAAAATGACGAACCTCTAGATGATAGCCTAAAGTTCGATACAAGAGGAATTACCTTATTTCGGAAAATCAACCATGAACATATGCCTCCAGGCAGGCTTGAATAATACGGGGAAATAGTCTAGTTAGCTAACTAACTCACAAAGACAATGTATTTCCCTCAGAGAATCACAAGACGCAGTCGCGTCCGCTCGCTAATCAGTCCATTTCTCAACTGCCCGACCTGGGCGGAACAACAAACGACAACCAAGTCGAGACATGCGCAGAGTGACAATCTCTGAGTCGCTGTTCACAATAAGACGATTCTAAGAACATTCGAGATAAAAGTCTTACACAGTCGCGCCTTTTATGGACATGAACAGAAGCGTTAAGAAAGGTTTCAAACATCTACAACAGTTGACTGATACTACCAAATAAGGAGATATGGTCACGCTTCGTTCAAGACATTATAGACCGAACGTGTCTCTATACAAGAGGAGGTAAACTCATAAAAAATAGCAGTATCGATATATCGGGTTCTGTCCCTTTGACCATAAAATATATATAACATGCATTTCAGTCAAATAATGATCATACATACGAAAAAACGATCATACAAAGACTTTGGAAAAAAGTAATTATTTGTGCGTAACATTACCGCACCCTCCCGGGAAAAAAAAAAAAAAAGAACATTTTTTTTTAAAAAATCCTGGAGCCGGAAAAATCTAGGCTCCTAACGCACGTATGATGCGCGGATATACCTAACAAAATAGCTCAACACTTGGAGCGAAACTGAGATCATATCCCAGGTCCTTAGAGAAAAATTTATCTAAGTATACGCGTATATATCCCAGGAAGGTGCCACCAACACAAACCACAATGCTGGCAACATCATAATAAAAGTCAAATTATTCTCATACCAATATATGAAATCAAATATATTATTATGATATCATACAATGTGTTGCAAATAGCGGTGTAATATATTAATATACCGCACTATTTTATTACATTATGTAATGCATCAGTAACTAATAAGTAATACATGTGTTGATCTTCGTTGACATAAAACATTCAATAGAAGAAGATGTGGACATCATCCGCTCCCAATCTAGGACAGGACTTGATATACTCAAAGTTCCACAATGGACACAATTTCGCATCTTCAATGATGTGCTGCGAAAATATCAATAACACAAATCTTAAAGACAACTGGTAAATCTCTCAATACAATCCTGAAAATAATTTATTTAAATGTGGCCGAGTGATCTTTTGGCCCGTATATCACTAACTAAGCCTTCTTAGATAATTACATGGTACAATGTTATAAATTCCCCCTCAAAAAAGTGAGAAACAAAAAAAAACTACTAACATGTCATTATAACATTGGACTGTATATCAGGAAATATATATATGACAGAAGAATCATGTGGAATCGTGTGGGCATCTGGACAGAATGTCCGCCATTACATTATCCGAACCACGGATAGCTCGAACCGAGAAATGAAATGGTTGAAGAGCTATGGCATAACGAGTGGACCTCGAGCTCTTCAAGTTTTTGCTCTGAATAGCAGTAAGCGCTTTCTGGTCGGTTTCCACAATGAAATGTGCGCCTAGAAGAAATCTTTGTAACTTCAGAATAGACCATACCATAGCCAATAACTCACGGTCTAAAACCGAGTAATTCTTTTCTGCAGCATTTAATTTCCTAGAGATATACATCACCGGATGCAGAGTATCAGAATACTCCTGCATTAGTGCTGCCCCAATCCCAGTTGACGAGGCGTCACTTCGAAGAACAAAAGTCTTCTCAATAGTAGGTAACCTAAGAATAGGTGGAGATGAAAATAGGTCTTTAACCTGGTCCAATGAGGATTGACATTCTTTTGACCAGCGGATCAAATTAGGCGACCCTTTCTTCAATAAAGTAGAAAGCGGTGCCATAATGGAGGACAGATTCGGAATGAATCGTCCGTAGAATTGGATCAAACCTAATAGACTCCTTACTTGTTTCTTTGTCTTAGGGACCGAAATGTTAAGTATTTTTGAAACATTGTGGTCCTCTGTCTTTAAAAGACCATGACCAACACGATGACCTAGGAAAGAAATCTCACTAAATCCTATAAAGGCTTTAGAGGGTTTTGCAGTCAAGTTATACTCGCGAAGAGTAGACAGTAATTCGTATAAACCCAAATAGTGATCTTCCCAGGAATCACTAAATAGACAGATATCATCTAGATATGCTATGACATCTGTACGATATGCGAGAATTCGCCGCATCATGCGTACGAATGTAGCAGGGGCGTTCATAAGACCAAAAGGCATGAAATTCCATTGGAATAAACCCCTAGGTGTAGAAAAAGCTGTAAAAGGTTTGGCACGTTCAGTTAGCGGGACTTGCCAATAACCTTTAGACAAATCTAGTTTGGTAAAGAATCTAGAATTAGAAAGTTTATTGAGTAGTTCTTCTAATGAAGGCATAGGTTCAGCGTCGAACTTCGTAACTTGGTTCAATTTGCGATAATCTACGCAAATGCGAATGTTATTATCCTTCTTTCGAACAATAACCATAGACGAAGAGTATGCTGAAGTGGATGGTTCAATGATTTCCAAACGTATCATTTCATCCAATTCTTTTTCGACTTGAGACTGGAAATGGATAGGTATTGGATAGGGTCTGACTCTGATAGGATTATGATCAGTTAGCACAATGTCATGTTCAATGACATGTGTGTGTCCCGGGATGTCTGTAAGAACATCCTGAAATGTTTGCAACATCGAAGAAACTTGTCGATGTTCCTCAGCGGAAAGATTTGGAGAAACGGTCACGTTTTTCCAAGATTCCGTAGAATAAAGTGGGACCATAGAAAGAGGAAGATTGACATCAGAAAAAGTAGTTTCCTCATCCTGTATAACTGACAGCGATGAGTATTGACCATGAGGTACTTGAGAATTGTCCGTTGCCTGGAAAATAGGCTGCAAATAGTCTGGTCTTTCATGAAATTCCGTGAGCATATTTATGTGGAAAGTTTTATGCTTTCCATCAATATCGACAACATAGTCGACATCAGAAATTTTGGAGACTATTGCATATGGACCTTTCCATGCAATTAGAAGTCTGTTCTCCCTTGAAGGAAGTAGAACGAGAGCTTTGTCACCTGGACAAAGTTGTCGTAGACATCTATTCTTATTCGCAAACTGCCTTGCCTTTTCTTTAGCAAATTCGGAAGACGAAGTTGCTAGTCTGCATGCCTCAATGATTTTTTTCCTAAGAGCAATGACGTACTCATAAGAAGACTGAGTCTCATCGCTAATATTATCGGCAGTGATTAGATCGTGAAGTAAAGACATAGGGCCGCGCGGTTGCGCGCCAAAGACAAGTTCAAAAGGGGAAAACCCCGTATGTTCATTGGGGACCTCTCTATACGCAAAGAGAGCCGCGGGTAAGACCCTGTCCCAATCCTGAGGATGATCCTCAGTTATTTTACCCAGTAAAGTTTTTAGAGTCCTATTTAAACGTTCGACCAACCCATTAGACATTGGGTGATAGATACTGCTGAGAGACCTTTTTATATGTAGCATAGACATTACCTGTGACATAGTGTCTGATATCAGTTGAGTGCCATGGTCTGACAATATTTCTCCGGGAAAACCCAAGCGAGAAAATATCAGCCAAAGAGCGTCTGCGATATCAGCAGTTGAGATGCTCTTGAGAGGTATTGCCTCTGGCCAACGTGTGCACATATCGACACATGTAAGAATAAATTGATGCCCTCTAGCCGACTTAATTCTAAAAGGACCGATAATATCTATTGCCATTTTTTGAAAAGGGCGAATTGGAATGTCAGCAGCCTGAATAGGCGCAGCATGTCGTGGTCCTTTAGATTTGACCTCCTGACATACTTTGCAAGAGCGACAGTACATTCGTATGTCCTTGCTTACAAATGGCCAAAAGAAAGCCGCAAGAACTCTCGACTTTGTACGGGAAAAACCCATATGTCCAGCACATTGCGAGTCATGAGCATGTTGCAATATTTGCACCCTCATGCTCTTAGGCACAAGAATTTGTGAATGAGTGGATGTAGTCGAGTCTTGTACCATACGTACAAGTACGCCGTTCTTCATAGAAATCCAAGATTTTCTATTAGTATTTTGATTAGGATCACCTTTTTTTGCTAGAATGAAGAATTTTTGTAACGACGGATCTTCTTCTTGCAATTTGATAAATGAGTCACGTGTAATAGTCAAGTGACTATTTTGTTCATTTACTTCATCATTATTAGTTAATGAAGTTTGAGGTGGATCCAGAGCATGTGCTCTTGTGACCACCGTATTGGTAGCTTCAATGTTTTGCTCTTCCCAAACAGCAATCTGCTGTGGGGTACATTCCCTAACTCCGTGAATACGACCAATAATAAGGTCCGCAATAGGGTTTGGAAGTAGACACGCGTGGACCTCTCCCGTGAAGAAAGGAGTAGCAATATGTATTATGGCAGTAGGATATTTTTCCAACGTGCCACCAAATGTGACACATTTGATGACCTTTCCTGTAGCACAGAATGGATCTACAAGAGATTGCCTAACCCCGACAGTAGTACATCCAGAATCAAACAACACCGAGACTGGATTACTATTTACAAGCCCCTTATGTAATATAAGAGAACCTCTCCCATCATGAGCAACATTAGCAGGAAGAGCGGGCAAAGGATGACCACAGCTTAGAGTACTAATGGTTTTCGGATCAAATAAAGTACTGCATTGGATACATTTATTTGCCCTACCAAAGTCAAAAGATGAGCATCCGATAGCATTATGGTCTTTATCATTATTAACCTGTTTATCTGCTCCCTGAGATTCTTGTTGAACAGAGTTTGTCTGTTGATATCTTTTTCTCTTCTGTTGCGATCTACCGCGACCATTATTGCTTCTGCAATTATCATTAAAGTCCCTACTGTAATTTTTATCCTGGTTTGCGTTCCAGTTTCCATAACTGTCATTACCATCTCTATGCTGTTGAGAACCTCTATTATCTTGGTATTGAGGTCTCTGCAAATAATATTTTCCTCTATACCGATTACCTTTATGAAAATTTCTAAAGTTACCGGGAATAGAATACCGTGTAATATTAGGTTGTCTCCAGTTCTGGGAAGAAGAATCTCCCTGAAATTGATTACCATGGTTCTGGGCATAATTACGGTTACTCTTTTTATTGAAATTTTGCTGGCTACCCTGAAATTTACGCATAAAATTCGGGCCATAAGGTGCTGCCGAAGCAACTGGCAGACCTTCTTTTACCTTAGAGTTGCTAATGGTTATGTGAGGATGTGCAGTAACATACTGGCTACAGTATTCTTCCATTTCTTTTATATTTTTAGGCTTACGCTCATGAAGAAAAGAAAGAAAAGCTTCATTAACAGAAGACATAACCTTGTCTCTAAGAAGTAAGTCCATGAGGGCTTCAAATGTACTTTCTGTCTTAGAAAGCTCAACCCATCGTAAAAAAGTAAGACGTATGCCTGAGATGAATTCTGAGAATTCAACTCCAGTTTCTGGTAACATGTTTTTAAATTTAAGACGATATCCGTCTTCGTTAAGTTGGTACTTCTTTAACAATGCCGCCCTGACAACCTCATAGTTGTTCTTGTCAGGCACATCTACCATACCCAACAAAGTCAAAGCATCACCTCTAAGTATCTTGGACAGATGATAAACATATAATGTTTTATCTATATTATGCACCTTACATGCACTTTCAAATCTATCTAGATAAAATGTTATATCATCAATTGAAGCATTGAATGCTGGTAAATTAAGCTTGAAATCAACAGCATTAGACTTATTAGCAGATGATACCTTATTAGCATCATTAGCATTACTAGATAACTTCAACTTTTCTAACTCCAAAGCTAAGAGTTTTTCTTCATGTTCCATTTTTGCTTTTCTCTCATCAGACTCTCTTTGTAACCTTCTTTCCTCAGCCTCAGCCTGTAACTTTCTTTCCTCAGCCTCAGCCTGTAACTTTTTTTCTAATCTTTTATTTTCAGCCTCTATTTCAAGTCTCTTATTTTCAGCTTCTTTTTCAAGTCTCTTATTTTCAGCTTCTTTTTCAAGTCTCTTATTTTCAACCTCAGCCTGAAGTCTCTTCTCCTGAGATTCTGCTTCTCTTTTTTGTTTTTCCATTTCCATTTGTAATCTCTTTTCATCTACCTGCATCTGCAGTTTTAAATTTTCAGCATCTATTCTCTTTTGTTCAGTTAGTTCTTTCATTTTCTTTTCCTCCGACTTCAATGCCTTGGCATATTGAACAGTCGCAAATTCTTCTAATTTATCACCTGTCTTCCCAAGGGCTTTACCCTGCTCAATAAAGTACTCAAATGTAGACATGATGTCTAAAATGTGAGTACAGAACCTGAAATAATTAATTATCTTATTTCAATCTTAATAGCAACAAGACTTAATAAAGTGCTTGTATAATTACTATGTTTACTCCAATCTCTGTGGGAAACAAGACTTGACACCAATTTGTATTATCAGTTGTACAATAATATCACAAGTCACCTCTTAATTATCAGTGCACTACCCAAATCAGTGCATAACCATCAGTTATTTATTATAACTGCACTACAATAGTGCATAAGCAACAAACCACCAGCTAGTTATGATAAGTGCACTATAGATCAATAGTGCATGAGCATATATGTAACAATAGTGAAAGCTAACTATGCAAGAACTATGCAAACAATAACAAGACAATGTAAACAATAACAAAGTACCAACAATGTAAACAAAACAAAGATCAAAGTCAATGTAAACAATAACAAAGATCAGAGTCAATGTAAACAATAACAAAGATCAACGTCAATGTAAACAATAACAAAGATCAGAGTCAATGTAAACAATAACAAAGATCAAACAATACGAAAACATTCGCATAAGTCAAATAAATAAACAGCGAAACTAAAAAGAATATGATGACAGAATGCGAAGATATGACAAACAAATGACGCTACAGTATATACACAAAAATTTACGTGAAGAACTGAATAATAGAAAAGAGGAGACCTACAAATACAAACAATTGAAATCGAAACTAAAAAACAGAAAGAAAGAGAGAAACAAAAAAAAAATATACAAAAAACGAAAATAAAGCACAACTCGTCACAACTAAACAGATATAGCAACGATTGTCGCTAGCAAATTTCACAGTAGGAAATTCGCACAGTCCCTAACGAAAACGCTAACAGTAGAACCTCTGTGGCGTGGTATCATCTACTGAAAGACACCGCCCAACCGAGAAAACCCGCAGAAATATAAACATATAAATACAAATCCAAATAACATATAACATGTAAACATATAAAGGAGGCGAAAAATGTGATAGACAGAAGGCTCAGTTAGAACATAAGGGCACAGTTCACAAACAAAACAGGCCACTTAACTTCTATGTATCCACAACGTCAGCACAGTTCAGAACAGGATGTGATCAGCATTCTTAGGACAATGATCCAACGTTGATCCATATCTGCTCTCGTAAACTGCCATGACGAAGGAAATGAGCTTCTAACAGGAAACAGCTTCTGACAGGAAACAGCTTCTGAACTTGACCTTCTGAATCTGCAACAGTAATTCTGAGACCGGAACAGTTGTTACGGCACTTGTCCTTCTTCTCAACAGATCAGGAAATCCATTCGCTCGGTACTTGTCCTTCTATTTGTAGACAAACTTCAATACCGCCGAGCAGCGCCGGGTAGTTTCAAAATATCAACAACTGTCAGTACTGCTGCGTCTTTCAAAAAATTTCATCAAAGGTGATGAATAGCAACTGCAATGTTGTCTTGTAGTCTGCTGATGATGTCTGGGTTTGTTGACCCCCTTGAGAGTTGGTACCAGAATAAACCAACTATTGGCCACCATGAATTGATAAGGGTGGAATTAGGATGCCGTCAAATTACCACCTCTATCGACACCAGGTATTACAATGCAAGATGTGGGTGTCTTATCTGGTTTAGATTGTTGCTGTGTGTGTGTTGCAGTAGAACAGTTCAGGGTACACCACAGGCAACATGACGTGTAGAGTCATAGAAATGGTAACTTCGCTTTAGGTTTATACCATTTATTGCACGCCACAAAACAGTCATGATACTTATGTTATCATCGGCATAGTACAACGAATGCAGCATTCAAACTCATGTTAACTGACAGTCATGTAGAAGTCAATACTCAATAGTTGTATGGAAAACAAATATCATAGCGAAGCTTGATAAATAATACATATAACTTCTGCAACCGTGGTCAGCTGCAGATCCTTAATGTTCATAGACAATAATAATTATTCCTTCCTGATGCTAGCAGATCAGATGTATACAATACGTCCGTTTACTGTCTGCACGTGAGTAGCATACATGGATTACAGGTCAGCTCGACCTTTATAACCTTCCTAAGTCTAACCATCTGACTTGGACGTGATCTCTGATATAACGAATCCTGGAACACAGACAATAGTCTTGTTGGTCTAGAGCGACCCATAGATATATAACTAGTTCAGGTATAAAGATACCGATGACTTAATCCTAGTCAAAGTACCTCTCCATTTTGAATCACACAGGCGAGCAAAAAGGCGACAAAATGACGAACCTCTAGATGATAGCCTAAAGTTCGATACAAGAGGAATTACCTTATTTCGGAAAATCAACCATGAACATATGCCTCCAGGCAGGCTTGAATAATACGGGGAAATAGTCTAGTTAGCTAACTAACTCACAAAGACAATGTATTTCCCTCAGAGAATCACAAGACGCAGTCGCGTCCGCTCGCTAATCAGTCCATTTCTCAACTGCCCGACCTGGGCGGAACAACAAAACGACAACCCAGTCGAGACATGCGCAGAGTGACAATCTCTGAGTCGCTGTTCACAATAAGACGATTCTAAGAACATTCGAGATAAAAGTCTTACACAGTCGCGCCTTTTATGGACATGAACAGAAGCGTTAAGAAAGGTTTCAAACATCTACAACAGTTGACTGATACTACCAAATAAGGAGATATGGTCACGCTTCGTTCAAGACATTATAGACCGAACGTGTCTCTATACAAGAGGAGGTAAACTCATAAAAAATAGCAGTATCGATATATCGGGTTCTGTCCCTTTGACCATAAAATATATATAACATGCATTTCAGTCAAATAATGATCATATAGTGAGTATATCCAAATGGAAAATACATCCAACAGAAAAAAATTAAAATCACTGGTCTTGATAATCTCGAAGACGCAGTAGTAGTATACAATGCGCAACTTAGGTATTATTCAGGTGGCGGCGCATGACTTTTATATAGCAAAATACTCCGATCGATTTCAGGCGTTTTCAGGCGGCGGCGCATGACTTTTATATAGCAAAATACTCGCAACTTAGGTATTATTCAAGCGGCGGCGCATGACTTTTATATAGCAAAAAAAAAACTCGATCGATTTCAGGCGGCGGCGCATGACTTTTATATAGCAAAACTTAGGTATTATTCAGGCGGTGGCGCATGACTTTTATATAGCAAAACTTAGGTATTATTCAGGCGGCGGCGCATGACTTTTTATATAGCGATATATTTTAGCGGCGGGGCTTCCTCTGACGATCAGACGTATGACTTTTTATATTACAAAGAATAGTAACACTGTTCCCTGCCACACATGTCGTACGAAGCGATTAAGGAGGGTTGGGCATGGAGCTGGTTACCCCATCCTGTAAAAAAAATTAAACCACAACAAACTTCAACAAATATGGACAATGTCGTAATCATTCCGGTTACAGCTGCTGTCAGCCCGTGTTGTTGTAGTTTGTTTGTGATGTTGTCTGTCCACCTGCATTATGGTCTGCTCTGAACCCAGATCTTATAGTGTTGTAGGCGAGCAGTGATAATTTATCGGTCTCCATTCTCATGAGATGGCCAAACCACTTGTAAGTCTGTGTCTGTATATTGATGAAGGATGTAGTTCCTACAATTTGTCATTCTGTCTTTCCTGCTAACATTAACTTCTCTCCTGCTAACATTAACTTCTCTCCTGCTAACATTAACTTCTCTCCTGCTAACATTAACTTCTCTCCTGCTAACATTAACTTCTCTCCTGCTAACATTAACTTCTCTCCTGCTAACATTAACTTCTCTCCTGCTAACATTAACTTCTCTCCTGCTAACATTAACTTCTTTCGTAAATAACTTGTCTCACAGGATGCTATTTACCAGTCTTGTGCTTTGGTCAGGGACTACGTCTGACACTGATAACAAAGAGTTGGCAAGCATTTGCTTTTGTTTAGTTTCCATACTGATATTCTAATGTTTAAGTAGCGTCTCAGTTGGTAAATCACTGCACCGGTTTAATTACATCTTGTTTCAATTTCTTTGTTTGACAGTATCATTAAATAAGGAACTGATGTACTGAACCAGATACATGTCAATATGATGGTAGGAGGTCGTGTTAGAGTTGGATATGACACATATTGAGAGAAACAGAGTTACCAGATAGCCAATATTCTAGGTTCCCCAGGTTAGAGAACATAAAGGGGCAAAACTCGTGGATAAAGGAGTTTGGCAGGAAGGGATAAAGAAGGTTGAGAAAGGCTCTGAAGAAGACATGTGCATAAAACAGTGAACATATAGCACGTGATATGAAAGTCAACAAAAACAGTGAACATATAGCACGTGATATGAAAGTCAACAAAAACAGTGAACATATAGCACGTGATATGAAAGTCAACAAAAACAGTGAACATATAGCACGTGATATGAAAGTCAACAAAAACAGTGAACATATAGCACGTGATATGAAAGGCAACAAAAACAGTGAACATATAGCACGTGATATGAAAGGCAACAAAAACAGTGAACATATGGCACGTGATATGAAGGTCGACAAAAACAGTGAACATATAGCACGTGATATGAAGGTCGACAAAAACAGTGAACATATAGCACGTGATATGAAGGTCGACAAAAACAGTGAACATATAGCACGTGATATGAAGGTCGACAAAAACAGTGAACATATAGCACGTGATATGAAGGTCGACAAAAACAGTGAACATATAGCACGTGATATGAAGGTCGACAAAAACAGTGAACATATAGCACTTGATATGAAGGTCGACAAAAACAGTCAACATATAGCACGTGATATGAAAGTCGACAAAAACAGTGAACATATAGCACGCGATATGAAAGTCAACTAAAACAGTGAACATATAGCACGTGATATGAAAGTCAACTAAAACAGTGAACATATAGCACGTGATATGAAGGTCGACAAAAACAGTGAACATATAGCACGTGATATGAAGGTCGACAAAAACAGTGAACATATAGCACGTGATATGAAAGTCAACAAAAACAGTGAACATATAGCACGTGATATGAAAGTCAACAAAAACAGTGAACATATAGCACGTGATATGAAAGTCGACAAAAACAGTGAACATATAGCACGTGATATGAAAGTCAACAAAAACAGTGAACATACAGCACGTGATATGAAAGTCAACAAAAATAGTGAACATATAGCACGTGATATGAAAGTCAACAAAAACAGTGAACATATAGCACGTGATATGAAAGTCAACAAAAATAGTGAACATATAGCACGTGATATGAAAGTCAACAAAAACAGTGAACATATAGCACGTGATATGAAAGTCAACAAAAACAGTGAACATATAGCACGTGATATGAAAGTCAACAAAAACAGTGAACATATAGCACGTGATAGGAAAGTCAACAAAACAGTGAACATATAGCACGTGATAGGAAAGTAAACAAAAACAGTGAACATATAGCACGTGATATGAAAGTCGACAAAAACAGTGAACATATAGCACGTGATATGAAAGTCAACAAAAACAGTGAACATATAGCACGTGATAGGAAAGTCAACAAAAACAGTGAACATATAGCACGTGATAGGAAAGTAAACAAAAACAGTGAACATATAGCACGTGATATGAAAGTCAACCAAAACAGTGAACATATAGCACGTGATATGAAAGTCAACCAAAACAGTGAACATATAGCACGTGATATGAAAGTCAACAAAAACAGTGAACATATAGCACGTGCTATATGTTCACTGTTTTTGTTGACTTTCATATCACGTGATATGAAAGTCAACAAAAACAGTGAACATATAGCACGTGATATGAAAGTCAACAAAAACAGTGAACATATAGCACGTGATATGAAAGTCAACAAAAACAGTGAACATATAGCACGTGATATGAAAGTCAACAAAAACAGTGAACATATAGAACGTGATATGAAAGTCGACAAAAACAGTGAACATATAGCACGTGATATGAAAGTCAACAAAACAGTGAACATATAGCACGTGATATGAAAGTCAACAAAAATAGTGAACATATAGCACGTGATATGAAAGTCAACAAAAACAGTGAACATATAGCACGTGATATGAAAGTCGACAAAAACAGTGAACATATAGCACGTGATATGAAAGTCAACAAAAACAGTGAACATATAGCACGTGATATGAAAGTCAACAAAAACAGTGAACATACAGCACGTGATATGAAAGTCAACAAAAATAGTGAACATATAGCACGTGATATGAAAGTCAACAAAAACAGTGAACATATAGCACGTGATATGAAAGTCAACAAAAAACAGTGAACATATAGCACGTGATATGAAAGTCAACAAAAACAGTGAACATATAGCACGTGATATGAAAGTCAACAAAAACAGTGAACATATAGCACGTGATATGAAAGTCGACAAAAACAGTGAACATATAGCACGTGATATGAAAGTCAACAAAAACAGTGAACATATAGCACGTGATATGAAAGTCAACAAAAACAGTGAACATATAGCACGTGATATGAAAGTCAACAAAAACAGTGAACATATAGCACGTGATATGAAAGTCAACAAAAAAAACAGTGAACATATAGCACGTGATATGAAAGTCAACAAAAACAGTGAACATATAGCACGTGATATGAAAGTCAACAAAAACAGTGAACATATAGCACGTGATATGAAAGTCAACAAAAACAGTGAACATATAGCACGTGGTATGAAAGTCAACAAAAACAGGGAACATATAGCACGTGATATGAAAGTCAACAAAAACAGTGAACATATAGCACGTGATATGAAAGTCAACAAAAACAGTGAACATATAGCACGTGATATGAAAGTCAACAAAAACAGTGAACATATAGCACGTGATATGAAAGTCAACAAAAACAGTGAACATATAGCACGTGATATGAAAGTCAACAAAAACAGTGAACATATAGCACGTGATATGAAAGTCAACAAAAACAGTGAACATATAGCACGTGGTATGAAAGTCAACAAAAACAGGGAACATATAGCACGTGATATGAAAGTCAACAAAAACAGTGAACATATAGCACGTGATATGAAAGTCAACAAAAACAGTGAACATATAGCACGTGATATGAAAGTCAACAAAAACAGTGAACATATAGCACGTGATATGAAAGTCAACAAAGAAAGAGTGAGTGCAGTCACAATGCAGATACTGCCGTAGGAACAGTGAGGTGTCAGAGACTTCGTTAAATTAGATCCAGCATGGAGAGGAAGGAAGACTAGTTCCCTTAATCGCTGCCTTTGCTTTTTCTAACTCAAGAGCAGAGTCAGGTAACCATTTATAGCATGGTAGACTGAAATGTGACAATAATGTGGTTCGAACTCCGCACCTTTGCCTGGTGGGGCCAGCGCTCTAACCACTCTGACAATCGGACACAGCTTTGTGAGTTTGAAAGACTTGATGTTTGTCTAGTTTTCTAAGAAAAACGTGGCTTTTTGAGTCGCTATTGAAACATTGTATCGCGCTAAAATGAAACAACTATGATTTAGTGAAATAATAGCAAGGTTTTACGAATTACGTTGACCAAAATTGAGTTTGTCCTCCTTTGTCTTAACTAGATATCGAGTTTATAAATATTATTTAAGCACATGATACCCACAGCATCTCAAATAGAAAATAGAACTTAGACGTTTGCTATTTCTTGTAATGTCTATATTTAATGTGGTGCTTTCGTGCTGTCACATTATTTTGGTGTCAGACTCCGTACGGTCCATAACAGATTGGAATACCATCTATGCAAAAGCTAGTGATGGCAACTACCAATGAGCGTAACTGTGACACTGGTAACATGGCTCCTGGACATCTGCTGTAAAAATGCCTAACACACGAGGATCAGAGAACGCATATATGGCCGTTACCAGTATAGAAATTCACAAAGCCTCAAGCTAACCATTACTTCCTTTGAGAATATTCAAGTTGACGACTGAGAAACGTCATGTCTATACTTAAGATTGCACGTGAAATTTAGACTTTGACACAAGAAGTAGAAAGACATATACAAGCCCTAGAAATTAAATGTTACAGAACGCCTTAGAATGTTGTACTTGATAGGTTAACAAGTAAACAGTGAAGACACGTAGTTTAGAATTATAGGCTGATATGAACACCTTCTCACAAATATAAAGAGACCTGGGCTGACTTTGTGTGATGATATTTGAAGATCACATTGTCAACCAGATATATTCCTTCAAAAACTATTAAATTGGGCTTTTATTAATTTTTGAAAGTCTTGTCCATTTGTGTACACTGGACTATACTTTATAGTAGGTTCTGTTCTAATAAGATATGAATATTTATTCTTACAACCAGAGTTACTCGACATTTATCAATAAATATGTGCATTTTTAAAAATTAAGTTTCTCTAATTAAGAATCGTTTTCACACATCATTAACTAAGTCATTATAACGACACGTTCTGTGACACTTACTTACTTTTTTCCTTATTTTACAGTCAACTACCAAGTGTTCGAGACTTTTAATGTGTCTTGTGAGTGACCAAGAAGTCGATCATTAGGTGGAATTGAAACACGCTGTAATCGTGAATGTTAAAGCAGCCAACACACACATATGATTATTTCTCCTTATTATGAGACTAAAAGAACGATTTTTCACCATCGATTATTTTAAACTTAATGTTAGGTAATTAAGTACGAATGTCAGTAAATGTCAGGATCAAGCGCCATCTGTATAACATATCACGTTTAAATGTAAGTTTATGTTCGGAGACAATCTTATTTATGGCTTTTCTCTACAGCGTTACCTTTATTGTTATGTGATTAAAGGTGAGAATAATAAAAGTAAACTGGTCTCTCTGTTCTTCAAAGGTTGTGCATTTCAGTTTCCGTCGGGGCATGATAAAAAAATGGTTCGCTCATATTATTTGTTTTTCCTGCAGCTTTTCGTATCGTGTACATGGTTGTCTTAGAATTATTCTAGTTCTTTCTCGAACTCACGGTAGAAGGGGAACGACTAAGTAAGTAAGTAAGTCTTTCTCGAACACATTCCTTTAAATGTAACGTTCCCTGCTTCTTCTTCTTCTTTTAATCCGTAGCCACCGACTATCAATGCAGTCAATGGCCATTACGCCTGGTGCCGTCTTGTAGGGCACCAACAAACTGCTTCCACTTTGCTCAGTCGGTGGACATCCTTCGTGCATAGCTCCATGTCTGGTTCATTCTTTGCATCTTGGCCTCCACAGTTCTCCGCCAAGTTGTTTTTGGTAGCCTTTCATTCGCTTTCCTTTAGGGGTTCATAGCATAGCTGTTCTTATGATGACATAGGGGTCTCCTCTGTGACGGACAACTCAGCCATCCCTGAATTTGTTAGATGATGGTAAGAGCCCTCTCATAACATCGGTACCCCTGAAGTGTTGGATGATATGGTACGACCCTTCGTAACGACCCCTTCGGATAACATCAGTGCCCCGAATATTGTGGTAACTTTTCGTCAAACGGGATTTTTTTTCACCTGGACTCATTAGCTATGCAACCTTTCCCCGCAGATGGTCAGAACTTGCCCAGTGAGGGGGAGGGGGCGTTGCCAGCATCAAACAGATAGTAGCGACCACGATCAAAGACACTGGGGGATCTCAGGAAAGACTAGCGGCGCTATCAAAGGCGAGCGACGCAAGTTTCTTGCCGGTATTTCGCATCTCGGTGTTAACCACGGAACCGATCGCAGTGGACGCGAACGGGAAAGCCAAAGCGGACGCAGCGAGCGGAGATACGGAAGACCCGGGGCGGCATCTCTCTTAATCTGGCGGTCAGAACCCCAAAAGTCTCCTGAGATCTAAAAAGGTGTCGAATTCTAACATGTCCCCTCAATCCTGCATTCCAGTTAGATATATACAGACCATGAAGAAAGCCATTTTATCACTCGCTGGCCAGACCTTTACAGAAGCACTAGCTATATCTGAAATCTTGTTAGATTTTCCCCTGGATTTTCATATATATTTGCAGTGAATTCTATTCAGTGCAAAACGGTAAAATATAATTGTGTCAAGTGATCAGTGGTCTAGTTCATTCATTCTATTTCACTGGATTTTGTGTTAATTTAAATCTATTAAAATAAACCATCTCAATAGTTCCCAGTTGTAAATATAATGATATACCTGTTATATTATTTCAAAAGATAATAGATGCCTAAATGCTTAAATTAACTTTTAAAAGTCGCGAAGGAATTTATAACTAATGGAGTTAAGTCATATATATAGATGTGTGTTTTAACCATTAGAACTCGCGCAGTGGTTTATTAAATACATAATTAAATACGCGAGCGTAAATAATAGTCTTAACGGTAAATTCATCGCGCTTTAGAAAGTTATCTGATTTTTCGGTATATTACATGTTTTTTTTCTTTCATACAGAGTGATCGTAACCTTTGCGATCCCAGCAATAAAGAAATCATACAGAGTCTTCCAGACTTGGTTCTTAAAACTTCCAGACATATTGATGAAACATTTTAAATTTAATCTTGTGGCGGTCCGATGCGGCCTAGCTATCATAATTACATTAAAAGAAAGCCTACTCAAGAACATTTAAATAAATCATCAAAACTAAATTACAATCTGTAAGATAAACTGGAAGATGAACAGTTGCCAGTAGCGATATTTTATTTACTGCCCTGTTGTGAGAGAGTACCTATTTACCTGAACTGTGACTGAGCCTAGTTTTTCCTCACTGGATTTAAAACCTACCGGTCAGTTGCTATCATCACGCCTTGAAGGAATTTTACCTCCAGCAGCAAAATTAAATAGACCACTCCATCTTCACCCCTGTATTGAACTGTGTCAGTGCCATCCCATAGACTACTTTTTATATAATAAAACACAAGAACTCTTAGGCTTCAAGTCCGGCGATAAGTGGGAATATTTGCTATCAGCAAACCTCGCTACATCTGGGCCGGAACATCGAAGTACCAGACATTTTCATATGTCAAGAGTGTAATTGCTGTTTATATAATTCTATGGATTGTCTGATGCTGCAATCGGTAAGTGTGTGTGAGTATATGAGTGTGGGCCCTCACAAGCGTGCATGAATGACAGGAGATTTAATTTTTTTCAAACCATTTGTTAACTTGCCTACCGGGTTTTTTTCATTTGCTTAGTAAAGGGAAAACCAATTGGGAATAACTGTTTTTTTTCTACCACCCATACCTAATATTGTAACACCTCTTTCAGAGTAATTAAATTCATTGTTGGGGTTACATTATCTATTGTCCTAATAACTACCTGTCTTGGACTGGGTTTATCCAGTGTCTATGAAAACGGGAAGGGCATAGTGAATACCATTCTTCAACCCCTCCCCATCTTGTTCTTTGTACTTTTCTTGTGTAAACATTGATGATTCCTGTAATTTAATAACTGTTATGATTGATTTTAATGTTAATAAACAGCATAAACTTATTTAGTACTGTGTTGGAATACCCAAAGCCCAAATTTCCCCTATTTGTTTAATATAGTTTGTATTCACGTGCGTCTGTGTGTTTAAAGCACCAAATCGGTGTGAGCGCAGGTGAGTGCCTGGAAACTGGCAAATAATTGTTTGAACAGGAGAGTTTGAAGAGAAGATTGAGAGGAACGATTTGTCGTAAATAAGTCTGTCCTTACTCTCCCCAGCACTCTGGGAAGCAACTATTTACTCTATAACCTCTTCTATCACTGAGCTTTCACCACCATTCTCCACTCTAAACAGGACCACTATTTCTAAGACCCTTTCTCTCAAAAAAATTTATGACATCCTCTGAGGACGTGGTCAACCCAACTCCAGTGTCTATCAGCGATGATAGTGAGCATGTCCTCTTGGTTGCTCTGAGTAAGCAGTTTTTGGTTGGTGGTGGTATTCGACTAAAAGATTCGGAGAATTTTCCTTACGCAGATTGTGTGGAAAGAGGACAATTTCGACATTTCCTTCCCTGTTAATCTCCAGCATTCCGCAAAATAGACAGGCGCAGAAAGTACAGAGCTCTCATATAATTTTAATTTGGTGTTTGTGCTGCACTGAGAGGACTTCAAGGTGTTGTTTAGAATAGCAAAGGCTATTCCTGCTTTATTGATTCTGTTATTGATGTCTTTGTTTGTTTTTCGTCTCGTGTTACTATGCACCCTATGTATGTAAATGTGTCTGTCTGTTCCAGCTTCTAGTTCCTTACTGTTATTGGCTCAGGATTGCCCACATTGAGTGCCAGGATCTCTGTCTTCATTAGATTTATGTTCAGGCCAACCTGCTGGCTACTTATTCAGTCTATCTGTTTTTCTTGTTGATGTGTTGATGTGAATGTGCGAGTAGTGCATTGTCATCTGCACATTCCAGATCTTCCAATGTAGAAAACGTTGTCCATCTTATTTCTCTTGGACTACCCTCTTTTGTCTGACGCATCACCAAGTTTATGACTGTCAAAATTAAAGTGGTTGATAAAGGGCATCTCTGTCGTATGTGACCGGCTGGTCTACACTAGCATTTATACGTGCTAAAATACTACATAGAAAAAGAGTGACAGACGTTAAAAGCAGATACGGTTATTTTCGCACAAAACGCAGGACCATTAAAAGTTCAGTTGACAGTCACGGCTGTGAGCGGCATTGTAGAGCGTCTAAGAAAATAAATAATGAAAGCGTGCTTTGCGTGGAATTTTGTGAAGTGAGAGTTGCTATTTTGGTTTTTTTTTTCTATTGTTGATGGAATAGAGAGATGTCACAAAAGTAAAAAAACAACAACAGAAAGTCGTGTGCAAAATGTCGAAAACAGAGAGACATGTGTAGAAAAATGTAGCGTGTGGAAAGAGACGGAGTCGTGTAAAAATGGCGGGAAAAAAGAAGGAGCTGTATAAATAGGAGAGATGTGGGAGAAATGGAATGATTAGAGATAACAGATAGAGAGATCAGATAGATAGAACTTTTTGCTACGCAGTTTGTAGTGTTAGGGGAACTGCGAGTAGTATACAATGCGCAACTTAGGTATTATTCAGGCGGCGGCGCATGACTTTTATATAGCAAAATACTCCGATCGATTTCAGGCGTTTTCAGGCGGCGGCGCATGACTTTTATATAGCAAAATACTCGCAACTTAGGTATTATTCAGGCGGCGGCGCATGACTTTTATATAGCAAAACTTAGGTGTTATTCAGGCGGCGGCGCATGACTTTTATATAGCAAAACTTAGGTATTATTCAGGCGGCGGCGCATGACTTTTTATATAGCGATATATTTTAGCGGCGGGGCTTCCTCTGACGATCAGACGTGTGACTTTTTATATAGTAATATACGATAATGGCGGGTGTGTTGTGTATACAAAATACTTAGACAATATATATATAAAAAATCGTTAATGACGGAAAATATAAAAAAATCGATAATGTTGGGTTACTAAGAGGTTTTTTGAAGTGCCTATTTTGTGTTGGCGTGAGTGACGATGTAGCTGTCGGGGTGGGTTAGGGTGGATTTTTGTGTGAAGTATTGTGTTGGTAGTGTATTGGTGTGTTTGTTTAGACATATATACATACATATATACATTCATATATACGGAGATGTTGTGACGTTGTCAGGATGCATCTGTGGTGACGGCGGCTTAGGTTATTAAGGGGTTTTTTAAGGGAACGGGTATTGCTTTTTGGCTGGCGGTGATGCCTCATGGGTGTGTGCTGGAGTGTAGCTGGTGGTTGTATGTATGACGCAGGAGTGAAGTGTTAGATAGAAGTATATAGTTAATGATCTCTTTTAAAAGAATACTTGAGTTAAAGAGGAAAATATAAAAATCGATAACGGGGACTTAGGTTACTAATGGATTTTTTAAGGAAGCGGGTATTGTTTTTGTGCGAGGGGGAGGATGACGATGTATAGTGGGGTGTGTTGGGGTATGGGTTATTGTGTGCCGGTATTTTAATTGTATATATATATATATATATATATATATATATATATATATATATATATATATATATATATATATATATATATATATATATATATATATATATATATGGGAGTGAAGTGTTAGAGACCTGCACTAGGTCTACCATCGAAAGTGCGTTGCGGTGTTGTTGTGTATTGTTTATTTTGCATATAGACATATTTTACAACAGTTATACGAACAGTTAGACGATATATACATTTAATAGGGAGATATATTTAGACAATAGGAAGACGATAGTTAGACGATATATTTAGATAAGAAGAAGACTTTTAGACAATAGGAAGACGATATTTAGACAATAGGAAGACGATATGTATACGAACAGTTAGACATATATATTTTACAACAGTTATACAAACAGTTATTTTACAACAGTTAGACGAACATTTAGACAAACAATTAGACGATATATAGGTAACAAAAAAGCGTATTAGTTAATATAGTTTTTATTTTATATTCAATAGTGTTTTTTGTATTATCAAACAGGCGTATATATGGTAATATATAGTATTTTTTAACGTAATACATTGTACAGTAATTTTTTATCAAATGACATTGTATAATTGGTAATTTTTTTATCAAATCATATATGGGTATTATATTGGTAATTTTTTATCAAATCACAAATGAATGTACAATAATACATATTTATATAGGAAGGATGTATATTCAAAATATACAATATCACAGGGGTACAGCTGAAGGCCAGACCTTGAGGGATATGTGTCGTCACATTATTGTCACGTCGTAAGAAATAGAGGTGTTGTATATACCTGTAGGTATCTGTGGTATCTGAAAGAGACAGTTTAAATGTTGAGGGGTGAGGTGGTGACGTTGTCGGGATGTACCTGTCGTTTTATGTAAAAGTAAGATAGGGCGTTGCGGTGTTGTTCGTATGTGTAGATGGAGGATTTGTGTGCACGGAACCCGATATTTTTCCCACCCTGTGCTTGTTGTGTGTTGAGTACTTCAAAGAATGTGTTTTTGTCTATTTTGTTGTGGTGTTTGTTCAAGCGATTGAGTGGTCTTGAATATGATATAGGTAGAAGGATGTGGCCGGGATTGCTTCAACATAATATTTTGTATTGGGTCTGTTTAATTGTGCGTTTGTGATAATATCGGTGTCGTGTAAGTTTGAGACAAAAGACTTGAAATCTGTAATGTTGTTGATTAAGTGAGGCTGTTCTAACACACAACTATTATTATTTGAGGCATGAAAGAAACGGAGGTCATTTGTTTCTCTGTTTCTCAAAACTACGTGGTGACTGAAGTTAATTTTGAAGCGCTTTGTCTGTTGTGTAAAGACAGGAAGCAAAAGACTTGTCCATTCGATGGGGTCTGTTCTGTCTGGTCTATGGGAGAAAGTGAAAGTCGATAAATATTTATGGATGTTTGCGTGTGTCTTGATCGCACTCCAATTCTATGTATATATTTCTTTAATGTCAGCCTGTAAGTCACCTAAACTGCCTTGGTCAGACGTCAAGCGGGGTTTTTTTTATATGGGACTGGGTACTGGTCATGGGGCGTTTCTTGATCTGGCCTGTTTTTGGTGGGTGAGATGGGGTGGGACTTGTTGAATAGGGGGCTCTTGGTAGTGTGGAAGTTGTTGTGGTGGTAGAGGCCGCCATAGATGCTGAGTCTGTTATGACACCGGCTGGTGGTGTCTGTTGGTGCACCGATCTTGAGTCTGTTGTTGTGACACCTGATGATAGTGCGCGGTCATTATGGTGCGGTGGTATTGGTGGGTTCTGCGGTGTTGCTGCGGTGTCTGCTGCTGTTGAAGAGGTGTGTTGGTGTTGTCTGTGGACGCGTAGATTGTCAAGGCGGGTAAAGTTTTTATTGCAGACCTCACATACTAGTAGAGTCAGCGAGTGCCTGGTTTTGCTGTGTCGTGATAGGACGGCGCGCCTCGTGAAGGTCTCCCCACATCTGCTGCATATCAGATTGGTTTGTGCCACTGATGTGTCTGTTTGTGCTGAGCCGGACCCATGTTTATTCTCTATGTGACGTTTCAGCGTATCGGGTCTGGTAAATACTAAACCACAGAAAGCGCACTCATGATTGTGGCGGTCGTGTGCTGTGGCCATATGCCGAGTAAGATCATGACCTCGCTTGAAAACAGACTGGCAGCGTAAACAGGCATAGCCCCGTCGCTGAGTTGACTCCATCTGTGAAAAGATGAACAAAAAGACGTTAGGCACACATAAATAAAATTAAATACATGTAATGAGAGAGAGAGAGAGAGAGAGAGAGAGAGAGAGAGAGAGAGAAAGCGAGAAAGAGAGAGAGAGAAAGCGAGAAAGAGAGAGAGAGAAAGAGAAAAAGAGAGAAAGGAAGAGAGAAAGAGAGAGAGAATAAACAGATAAATAAAACACAGACTTATAGGTATACACACGCCTACTCTTCCTTATAACTAGTCTTATTGTTTAGTCTGTTATTAAAGGAAATAATTTTGTTTAACATATCAGAATGGTCCACGCGCGCGCGCGCTGTGGAAGCAAAGATATGGATTTAAAACTCAGCCCGTTCGCGAGTACCGAGTTGACCTGTCCTTTTTTAAAATAACGAAAATATAAGTATTTATTAAAGTGTAAGTTAGTTTCAATCATGGTTATACCAAGGTGACTTAATGTAATATGTTGATTGTATTATCTCTATCTTTTCCCGTGTGTAGTTCAGTATTGTTTTAAAAGTCAAAATACGCTATTTTCTAAACTATTAGGTTGTCTAATTTTCACTGGCTGGTTAGGTAGTTTGTAGTGACTCGAGTCATTAGTTATTTTTAACGTAATATGTTGGTAGTTACTATGAGAAGTTCTTTATAGAAGCAGCTTGTGAGTACAGAAATACGACTCGAGCGCATGTGTTGTGGAATCAAATCAATTTATCGATCTACCCAAACATCTTTGCGCTACATCCAAGCAAGTATTTGAAATAGACTATTAGTCTATACAAGTTTAGAGTGTTGTTATCAGAAAGTATTACAAGTTGTAAGTATCACGGATAATTTTTCAAAACCCAAATATAATTTTCTTTCGCACGAGTTTAACAACAGACGAGAAACGTAGATAAGGATTAAACTAAGGAATTTTTCTCACTACTACACCCACCACATAAAAAATAAGTCGGATAATTATGTAAGAATTTAACAAACAACTATTATTAAAATACCTATTAGTCTAGACATATTAACTTTGAAACAGCCTTTACCAACACTGGCTAGCGAAAAAGCGAATACACAGACATGTCTTTTAAATAGAAAACAGATATTTAATACAACACACGGATAAGGAATAGTAAGTTAGTCT
>JAMPIV010011027.1:0-80712 GCA_024509875.1 Oreohelix idahoensis
CTGGCTGACCCTCTACTTTAACTCTTGCCTTCTGCGTTCTTAAATGTCAAGGGCGACTTCCAAATATATAAATTGTCAGCTGTAAGTCCCTGTGGATGCAGAACCCAGAGATGGCATTATTGTTACCCGTGGGTGTGAATTGACAGTGTGTGTATTTTGTCCAAATTTTTGTAAAGTTCCCAGTCCCGAGGACCCGACTTGGGGTGGGGGGTAGGGAACAAGGCTGAAATGAGGAGAAAGAAAGAAAGGAGAGAAAGAGGGGAGAGGACACCCCTTGGTGGAACCAGGAGGGAGAAAGTTTTTGATTGGGGTTTGAATGTAGGTTAGGAGTGTCTCAAATCTCTTTGCGAGGGGGTTTTGAGGGGTTTTGGTTATTGTTTAGTTATATAAGAAGAGTTTTTTGTTATTAGAGGGTGGCATGTTGCATGGGAGTGTTGAGTTATAGTGTTTTGATAGGTTGTACTTGGGTCCTTATCCTATAGTGAGCTTGGGGATTTGTAAAAAACTATAAATCAAAAGAAAACACCGCGGAGGGGACGGATAGTATGGTCGACAAATACGAGCTTAGTTTTAGAGAAGAGGACAAAAAATTAGGATTAGAGTAATGATTTTTAGGTTGGATTGGATGTTTGAAAAGAAGGATTGGTTTTGTGGTAGTTTTTCTTTAAGAGTAGAGAATACTGAATTAATCGGGAAATGATGAGATATATTGGTGTGATGGATTACTCAGATAAAATGGAAAACAGATAGAAGCCCAACAAAAGAAACAAAGGTGTGTTGTGTGTGAGTGTGTACTCGTGCTTTGCTAGCAGTTAGCAAGCCACTAAAACAGATAGATCAAGACTTAGGAGAATAGTAACAGATAGTCGAATCTAAGAAGAAAGAATATCAAAGTCTCGTTGGGTAAAGATGTTCGGTTAGGGAATTTTTGGGGGTAGGGGGTTGTTTTTTTTTTTTTTTTTGGTTGTTTTTTGATTATTTTAGTTTATATTAAAAGTTGTTTTTTTGGGAGGGTTTAAAAATTTTTATGGTGTGTTGTTTTGTAAAGAAAATTTGTTGGGTTTGGTTTTGTTTTTGATAATTTTGTGTGTTGGTTTGTGTTGGTTTTGTTTTTGGGGTAGGAAAGTTATAGGAGAGCCCAGGATTATTATTAGTTAGTTTGATGGATGGAAATTCGAGGTGGTTTAAAAAGGATTTAAAAAAGGAGGTGGGGGGAAATAGGGGGTGTTGTGTGGTGGGGTTAACGTAGGTGGAGGATAGGGGGTTAATTATAGGTGAGGATGAAATATTTTATAGATAATGTTATTAATGTTGGTTTGTATTCATGGAGGGGGTAAAGGTGAAGTGGGGTGGAGGGGGTGAGGATGGTAGGGATAAGTGTGATAATTTGATGTTGAGGGAGAGTGTGAAGGGGTGGGGGGGGTTTGTGTATGGGGGGGAAAGGGGAGGTAGGTATATATGGGATTTAAATTGGGGGGAGGGTGCCATGGGCTCCATCTTCACGGGACATCCCTGTGTGAGGGGGTAATGGATGGGGTTCCAGCGCCTTTATTGTTTGGATGGGTATTGTAGTTTCTGGTCATTGTGAACACCGTTAGGATTTTGGATTGATGAAGGGGTGGGGGAGGGGGGGTAGGTCAAAACTTAACTAAACTATTATGCAACAAACTTGCTTAGTTTCCCTCCCCACCAGGGTAGGGTGAGGAGCCAGGGGTTTTGCGTAGGGGGGGGGGGGTGGGGGGGGATATGGTGTTGGGGGGGGGGTGGGTATTTTGAAATTGAATGGCAAAAGTTATTTGGAAAAGTGAAGATTGTAGAGGGTGAAAAAAGATTGTGTCCCTAAGGGGGGGAGGAGGTACTTATGCAAGGGGGAGTTGAAGATTTTTTGATCTTGTTAATTTTAATAAAATAAAAAAGACAGTAAAAAAAAACAAACTTGGGGGATAGTGGGTAAGGAAAGGGGGGTGGGAAGAGGGTAGGGGATTATGGGGATTTGGGGGGGGCTGGGGAGATGTGGAGGGACAGGTTGGGAGGGCAGGGGGGAGAAGCAAAGCGGGTGAGTGGTCTGGAGGCAGGGGAATAGGTTCTTTAAGGTATACCTGTTTCCAGGCTTGTAAAGGGGGTTAGAGGGGGGAAATAGGGTAGGGGGGAGGGTCGAGTGCAATGGGTAGTGATGACACGGATTTGAGGCGGCAGCCCGTGGTGAAGCGCTGAAGGGATCACCTCGCAATCTGATGTTTCAATAGTTTTATCCTTTTAATTGTTTGAGTCCGTTTTCATTGTTCCCATGAAAATTAGGGGAAGGCGGAGAAACAGGGCAAATGATGGAAATGGAATGGAGAAGAGAGAGGTGGGGAGAGGGACTGGGATAGAGATGGGGGGATGAACATTGTGAAGTGGGATATTTTTGGAAGGATTGTAAGTTGTGAGGGGTTATGTGACGAGGGGTCAGAGATAATCTAATAGGATCAGGAGGGGTAGTATGGACACAAGAATTAAAGGGGATTAAGGTGTGTTGGGGCGTGTGGGGGTGGTCTGTCAAATGGATATTAGTGATTCGGTTCGAAAAGTTTTTATGAGAAGTGGGGAATTTTTATGAAATATTTGAAGGGAGTGAATAGGGTCCTTGGGAGTGAGACACCCTTAAGACATCAACAATATAAAAGGGGATCCGGGGAGGTTTTAAGCCATTGGGTCCCCCTTACAATGGGGGGATTTTGTAGATCTACCCCAAAAGTTGGGAGTAGGTAGGATAGGTGGGTAGGAGTGGGTTACTATAATAATATTTTATGTCTCTCGGGTATATGAATTTGAGGAGTAGGGTGATGGGGGGATGGGGTTGGTATGGGAAGGTAGGTAGAATGGGAATTTGGGATTGGGGTGTGGGATAGTAAGTGGGGGAATAATGCCTTGGGTCTGATATTGATTGATCCATCAAATAGGTGAAAATAGGTGGTATGTAAGATTATTCTCTTTGTGTTGATCAATTTCTCTCTATGAGGGGAGAGATAAGAGGAAGTTTATTCTTCTTCAAAGATGAATGGATATTGGGGGATGGGTGAGGTTTGGGGGCATTCTGGGTTTATATGTGATTGAGGATCTCCAGACAAGTTTGTGTCCAAGGTGTATTAAAGAGTAAGGGGGGGGAGGGTGGGGGAAGGAGGTTAAGATGGTTGTATTTAGTGTGAGTGTGGTAGGGGGGTAGGTGAGGGGAAATAAATGGAGGGATAGTAGTTAAGAATTGAGGGTGGATGTATAGAAAGTTGAAAAAGTAAGGTATATGGGTTTAATGTGCAAAGGAGTAGATGATAAATGTGATTTTGATTGTAGGGTGGTGACTTATTGAAGTGGTTGTTGGATGTAAGGGATGATTGGAAGGATGTAATTAGTAGGTTTGGGGGTGGGGGGTAAGGGAGTGGGGTAGTGGAGAAGGGGAGAATAAGTTGGGGAAAAATTGTTTTGTTAGGATGTAAGGTAGGTGGGGGATTTGGTGGGGGATTGTTGTAGGAGGAAAAGAATGAGGGGGATTGGTAGAATTATAGGGAGGGGGGGGGTGTGGGAAGGGAAGATGGGGAGCGGGATATGAAATAGAAATTGGTGTTGATTAGGATGATGGAATGTGTTTAGAACCCCACTTTAGTGAGGAATGGGGGTAGGGATGGAAGAAGGGGGTAGTAGGTAGAGGTGAACCTGATGGGAGATGGAATTTGGTAGGGGGTTTGTATGTTTAGTTGTTTTGGGGATTTTTTGAATGTGATTTTGGGAGGAAGAGCGTGTTGATTGATTGAAAGATGTTTATGAAGAGGATAAAAGCATTGTAGAAAGGGATTATGTAAGAGGGGAATGGAGAAGAAGGACAAGAAGGCAAGATACGATAGAAGAGCACAGGAGGCTTAGCTCTAACCTCTCCACACTCCATTACCTACTCTTTTTGGAGGAGAGGAGCAAGGGGAATGGGGACGATGGCAGGGGGGCGGAGGGGGGAAGGGAAATAAGGAAAGGAACGAATAAGTGAGGGGGGTTGAAGAAGAGGGTGAAAAGGGGGAGAGTGGGAGGGTGTGAGGGCAGCTCGGTGGGGGGAGGAGAAGAGAGTAAAAATAACAATCATGACAAGGTGCCTGCCGAGGGATAAAGGGGATAGATTTATGATAGGGGGATACGTCTCCCCAAAGTACTCAGTCCCCCCCCAAGTCAGCTAGCTGTGGCAGACATAGCAGTTGCAAACGGCAGTCCTCCAGGGTCCCGGTAGGGGGGTAGAGAAATACTGATGGTTGATGTTTATGTGGAAGAATATTTAATGCGGGCGACCAGCAAAAGCTCAAGGTGAAGGAGAATTACTAAGTAGTGTAATATGATTTTAAGGGTCGGTTAGAATAAGGAAGTCAAAATGTTGGAGATTCCAGCATGAAACGTGAATCGGGGGTTTTCTAACAATAAAGAATGTATTTAGATTTCCACATGGTGGTAGAAAATGTGGAATAGGCATTAGGTTAAGATAAATGGTACATGTAAATTGGACGGAGGGAGAGGAGGTGTAAAAAAATGTCCTTTTTAATTTGGGGGGTTATGATTTATTGCGTTTAAAAGGGTAAGACTAATAGTGGATCTGCCCCTGTTGAATTGGTAGCTTGGAGTGGGGATTGGATGGACATAGAATTTAACGGCTCCAGTCCAGTGTTTGGGGATCGGGGTATGGGTTGTTGCAACCTCAAGATCTGGGACAGGTTTACTAGTATTATGTGAACCATTGGATTAGGGAGGGGATTTGTTCTTACTCTCTTTGCCCCCGTGTTAGAAGAGTTTTATTATGGGGTGCTTGTGCGGTGAGAGGAAAAAAGAAGGATTGGAGACCCGGAAGATTGATTTCTGTTGATTATGGGGGTCCCTTACCTTAGGGATGTTGAGTTTCATAACTGAGTGCTCCTAAAATAGAAGAAGACTGAATTATGTTTATGAATATGTGGTTTAAACAATAAGTGAGTTCATTTCCTAGAATATGGAAGGAAGATACTAATTGTAATAAAATATTATAATCCATTATTTTACTGAAGGGATGTAACTAGTATAAATTTGGATGTGGGTCAAAGTTCAGACAATTTTTTAGTTAAAGAAGGGATTAAGGAATTTTAAAGGAGGGATAATGTCTGTGGACTAAGATTTCAGGAGGAGAGTGGCAAAGTTAGGAAAAAGATGAGAAGATGGAATGGAGAGATGAACTTAGATCTGGGTCGTAAAACTATGGACCTATTTTCAGGAAAGTCGGGAAGCAAGTTCACTTCCTATAAGTTAGACTCGGGAGGGTTTAGTCGAACCCTGTAGATTATCACACGTTCACTTCAAGGACTTATGATGGCGTGGGCTATATGTGAAGTCTAGAGACCACTTATTTGTTAGTTCTAACGTGCCCTTTTCCTTCTATGTAGCTTGGATACTAATTTGTCACCTTTTACCTTTTTTGTAATTTTTTTTAATATACCTATGAATGCTGCAGTGAATAGCTATTCTAGGAAAATAGAGACCTGCGTCTAGTATGCAAAGTAGAGTTTAGTATAACTAAGAAACATTTGCAGAATTTGATTGTGCTTGTTGAAGAAATAGAGTTGTCAATTTTTATTTGGTTACAGTTCGCTCTGATTAACATCATATTATGCCCTTCTTTAACAATAGGTATTGTCAGTGTAAACCTAAGGTTACGCGGAATGTTATGTTTGGGCGCATAAGTTACAGTGAATTTGATTTGTATAATACGTAGCCCAGAAATATAGGGTGAATTGTGTATATAACCAAATAACCAATGTACTTAATTTTGAATAATAAATGGGGATCCTGTCTGGGATTGTATTAAAAAAACATAACATGTTGAAATGTGTGTAACTAGGATTGCTCTTGGAATAGGAAATTGATATTTAATTTAGTTGAATGTATAAATGTCACAGAATGAGAAGTCCCCTTAAAATTACCATTGGCTCCCGTCCCCCGGATATTTCAAGTTTATACCCAGAGGAATTTTGTAGTACTTTTAAAACAATTTAACCATGATCCTTGTATTCATTTCAATGTAGTCGTGTGTGTTTAGCGTTTTTTTGGTAATGATTTATCATTATTTTTACACATTGATATTAGTCAGCATTTAAAAATGTTAATGGACATAAAATTGATTAAGGATTTTCCATGTCACTCAGCATGTGCATGTATTTTTTTTATTTATAAACGCCTCGAGATTGCCTAAGGTAATATTGCTCCTTGTCGCACCTGAATAAGTAAGGCCTTAGGTATAAACTAAATTTTTTGATGTTTCAGGTAGAGTATGGAGGGTACCTGACCATTAACAGTAAATTTTATGTAAGCTTTAAATCAGCATGATGTTTATGATTCATGTAAGGACAATACGTCTGACGTACATGATAGTTGAATAGTAGGATTCCTTCCATTTCTTTAAAGTCTTCAGGGAGATCAGTGGAACTAACGAACGAAAGGCATTTTACGGACATATGTGTCTGTACAAATCCCAGGCCTGCCTCAAGCGCAATAAGTAATTGACGTAGTAACCATAAACTTATGTGAATTAATGGTAATTATGGAGTTGAAACCGGGGTGGTTCTCATATTTGGGATCTCATAGTACTGGAGATTGCTGCATTGCTCTTTATGTGCAAAACTTTTGCAGAGTTTAAGACATCCTTTGGCCTTGTGAACAGCAGATGGAGAGGAAAGATATGTCAGGTTTGTGGAGTAAATGAGAGATTTATGAAACACAGAAATAAGAGAAATAGAATAAAGAAAAATGAAGTAATAGAATTGTAATGGGAAATTATAAGTTAGAAAAGAAAGAATTCACAGAGCTTTTATTAAGAATTGAAATATAGTTTACTCAGGATAATATTTAAAGCCGAATCATGTGAAATTAAAGATGGTTGATCATGTCTAATTAATTCAATTTTGGAATAGAATAAATCGTTTTTTCGCCATTAATATTGTAAGTTTATACTGGAGGGACAGCAATCATTAATTGTACTGAAGAGTTCCAGTGGATTAAGATACCCTCACAGCCTCGTCGGCGCTGGGTGGGCCTCGCTCACCCCTCGCCGGGGTTGTCTTTGCTGTATTGAGGTTTGTGCTTTTGGGCTTGGATTTTGGGTGTGTGGATGTGGACAAGGCGTGTTTGGTGTGGGTGCCTGTCTCCGTTGGGTGTTTTCTTTTTTTTTCATTAAGGCGGTCTTCTTCTCTTTGGGGGTTACGATGTTTTTCAAAGGCATTTTGTTTCCATGTTTTATGGTTGAGTCGGCGTCGTATGGTTTGTTGGGATGTGAACAATAAAGTTTTTCAGTTTGTTTGGGTTCTTTACTGGGGAATTACAAGATGCAAAGAAAGCGAATGAGATTTTCAGAGCTGCCATTTGGTGATGATGTTGCCCTGATTGCTAAATCAGAGGCACATCACCAATCCAACCTCCAAGTCTGGAAGGAAGAGCTGGAGAAGAGAGGGATGGTCATAAGCAGCTCTAAAACAAAATCCATGGTGATATCACGAGAAGAAAGAAGACATCAGATTACGCTGCGAGAACAGGTCCTGGAGCAGGTCGACCACTTTAAATATCTCGGAACTATTATAGACCGAAAGGGAGGCATCAAAGAAGAGTTGGCCACTCGAAAAGCTGCAGCTGGGAGACTTTTTCAGGCCATAAATCGAGGATTCCTCAGCAAGAGAGAGGTTGGTAAGAAAACGAAGATGGCTGCACACACCGCTCCACCTATGTCCCAGTCTTGACATATGGATGAGAGTCATGGGCAATGACTACAACCCACAAAAGCCAGATCCAAACCTCAGAAATGAGGTATCTGAGGAAGGTGGTTGAAGTAACAAGAGACATGGTCCACAACCAGATGATACTACGTCAAGGCCTAAAATCCCACCCCCTGCAGACCCAAGTAGAACAGTCCAAACTAAGATGGTTTGGCCATGTCTGCAGAATGGGAGAAGATCGGCTACGACAAGCATGGCAAACAAAGAGCCAGGGATCCAGACCTCCAGGACAACATTAGACAATCTTTGAAGGACCGAGGACTAGAATGGAACCAGGCCAGGAGGAAGACAGCCGATAGGATAGTCTGGCGCTCTCTCTTCCTAACCTCTACACCTTACGGTAGAAGGGGAACGACTAAGTAAGTAAGTATGGGTTTATGTATAACACAGATATCGCTACATCAAATGATATGAAGATGCACAGGTAACATAAAGATATCCAAGTCAAAGAACGTGAAGGGGGAACAATCAAATGCAGAGAGTGTATCTGGCAAAGAATCTCAGATACCTGGAGTTCTCTCCTGGGAAGAAAAGAAAGGCTTGTAAGGTGTTGCCAGTAGGTTGCATGTAAGTAAAGATTTATTTATTAGATATTTAGTTGCAGAAGACAGAAATCTTTCAACATAAGCTTACCATTGAGTCAGAATAGGAAAATACTGGTTTATGTAGACAAGGGTCAGAGTTGGTTGCTGGGATATCCAGACTTCATACAGCTTATTAGCAATGGCAACACATGACAAATAGGCATAGCGATCAGTATCCATTTTCTTATCGGTGGTGCTGCCCGGTCTACCCAAAACCTGCATGGAAAATGTCAAAACAAATATTCATTTTAAATGAGAAAAGTCCAGTTATTATAACCAAATCGTTTTTAGCAAAATTTGCATGATTCCCATCCTAAAGTTAATTAAATTGATCCCATTCTTCCAATCAAGTTTAGCTAACTATACTTGTAACATTCTTACAGCCAAGCTGAGTTAAACCTTACAGCCCAGTTAACATGCTCAATCGTTAAAACCAAGGACAGCTAACAACACATACAAATTGACTATAAATAAACCTCCAACCAATGTTAAATGTATACCAGTATAGATGCAGCCATTTTTCTGAACAATACAACAATCTTAACTGTAACTTAAATGTAAAAACACCACGAGTGTGATAATGCAGTACAAAGCATAAAATAAATACAATCCAAAAAAAAAATCACAATAAATGACAGGCATCCTGATATAACCAACAGTTCCATGTATATGGTAGATGGTTGAAGGGAACGTGCTACAAAGAAGAGTAGCAAACACCTTAACTTAAAAATTATAAAAAAAACATGTCCTAACCTCAGCCCAAAGTCATCTCAAAAGGCTTGATTCTTACATCCAAGCTGAGCTAACTATGCATATTTAGCTCTTACAGCCAAAATGAGCTCAATCGTCAAAACAGTCTGAAGCCTTTAAACTGTGTGCATGGAAAAGTATGTCTTGCGAATATCAGTTTAGCTCAGTTTTCAATTATGTCATTTCTAGACAAAATTAGATTGAAAGAGAGCACAAAACAAAAAGATGTACATGAGTTACGAAGAGTGCGATGAAGACAGAGCTGATAAAATAGAAGAAATAATGGCAACTAGCAGAGAGCCTCATGGACTCACAACCTGAAAATGTGAAAGAAAAAGAGAAACAAGCACTTAAAAAGAACCCATAAACAATATTACGTTACATACCTCTCCTGCTTTCCCTGTAGCTGCATGCATAAAAATATCAGAGTATACAGGTCGTAGACATAACAAAGTCACATCTATATTGTGTTCACTGATTTCTGTGCGCAGGCATTTAAAATAACCCTGAAACAAAATGTCACATCTCTTAACAAAAACTTTAAGTTTCTCTACAATAGTTTTCGTATTAATTCTGATTGTGCAAAAGCTTCTGCAGCTGTAAATTATTAATTTGGCTTGGTTTTAAGAACTATCTTCATTGCACATGGAAAACTCCATCAGTGCTCCAATCTCCTCCCTTAGATCACACACGGAGGATCTCAGCACAGTGCACAAACTCTGTAGCACAGGTGAGGATCATTATGTGTGTATACAGGAATCACACATTCTATAAATATTTTTGTGGTGGGTAGGTATCTATTGTTTTTTCAAATTTTGCCAGGGCAGTGGCCTTATTGCCTACTATTTATGATTTTTAACTGTTGCGGGATTTTTAACATGCGCAACTTGCACATGGGACCTTCTATCTTTTCGTCCTTATCTGATAAGGCTAGGCATCCGATCTCACTACCCAGGAGACCAAAAGAAAATTCCACAAATTATATTCCCTCTATCGGGAATCGAACCCTGTACCTCTAGAAATCGAGGCGGATGACATACCTCTTAGCCACTCTGACCCTACAAATGATTAATTTAACACCAATCACTTACTTTATCAGAAAATCAAAGTAAAGTATCCAATGATTTGCCATTTAGCATAATGAGAAGATTTACTCTACTTTAGTTCAGCTGTATTCAAATGCTGGCAGGTCAGGTTCATAACACAGGGATGACTATTATTCTTCTTTGTTCACTATCAAATAACCACATCTGTCTATCTTATAAAGCTGTCAGTACATCTCAGGTCTTTCTCGTCACCATACAGTTTCTCAATCAACTTTTGTGTTTTGGTTGTTCTATCAAAGTTGGATTTTGAGGCAGTTGCCCAGGTTGAGATTCCATATTCCAGCACCAGCCAGACATTTCCTGTACATAATATTTTCAGTATTTGATGGTCTGCACCCCTAGCACTTCCTGCTAGTTTTTTCATTACAGCCATTCTCTGCCCAGCATTTTGGTGACACTTATAAATTTGACTTCTTTAAGTTAGTCTGCTGTCAACTGTGATTCCAAGGTATGTGGGACTCTTTTCTTCAGGCAGCTCATGTGCATTTAGTTTTTTTGCTCCTTATTTGAGAGTGTAAAGATTGTGTACATTGTTTTTTTTTCTTCATTTATTTGTAGGGACAATTTTTGCATCCATTTGTCTTGTTTTTGTAAGGCTTCCTGTATCCAGCTGCTTGCTGTTTTGATATTATCATCAGCTACCTATAATGTTAGGTCATCATCGTACAGTGGAATCTCTTCAGTATGTCATCACCTATGTGATTAATGTAGATCAGGAACAGTGTAGGAGATATTACATTGCCTTAGGACACCCTTGTTCTAATTTCATTCTGTGACTTATGTGTCCTTCTATGTGCTTTCTGGCAAGCCTATTTTTGAGGAAGTAGTTTACCCATTTTTATAATATGCTCACACACTCCATATTTGAGTAGTTTTTGTTTATCCTAGCACTCCACACATTTTGACAAGCTTTTTCCATGCTACACGGACTGCTAATGTGTTTTTCCTTTTCTAGAGAACATCTTCAACCTATTGAGTGATATTTATTACTTGGTTCTTTGGTGACCTATATTGTCTAAATCCAGAATGCTGGGATATAATTCATTGCTTTCAGAAAGTTTCTTTTGAGGTAATACAGGTGCCTGGTGCTGATTAATCTTTCCAAACATGCCAACCCCTAGAGATGAAAAATATGTACAAAAAAACATAAAAAGACAGAAAAAAAACTATACAAAGACTGACCAAAAAAAAAATATCAAACCAAGTTTAATTTGTGTAAAAATATTTTCAATCAGAGTGGACGGTGTTATAACTGAGACATGCACCCTTTGCCTTTTTAAGTAAGTCTTCACTTGTTTTAAAACCCAAACAACAAGTGTCTGAGTTTATTTAATACTGTAAAACATAAGTTCTTGCATCAATCAAAAAAGGCTGCTTGATTTTATTTGTTGATTTTTTATTCACATGATCTATCATCTCACTGAATCTCATAATATACAATTATATATATATATATATAATTTTACGCGAACTCAAATCACACGGTTTCAAGTATACGCGATTGGTGATCGAGGGAAAAGAAAGATTGAAAAATACGGAAAATATACATTTTAAATTGAGCACCATATCTGTTCCATTTCCAAAGCACCGTTAAAGTCTCACACTGTCTCGTACTATCGGTATTTCTCGCTGACAATGCACCTGGCCATCCAGAATCTATTGCCCTCCAAGATGAGAATTTCGAGGTCATATTTTTACCACCCAATACGACCTCGGTGGCTAAGAATCAAAGAAGTTCCTCAGCTACACTTGGTGTTTGTTCCTATGATTTTGTATTTTTGTTTTTTAATATTGTCTTCTATTAGCCTAGTATACTGGTTTTGCTAACTTTGCTGTATTTTTCAATTAATAAATTTGTTGCACTGTTTATTATCATTCTTCTATTTTCTTCTAATGTGATGCTGGGTGTTCTTATATCTTCACTGTTTAATGTTGTTACCAACTTCCTTAGTTTTGTTCCACTCAGTTTTGTCTCTTTCCAACTGTTTCTTGTTGCTTCAAATACTATTAATGTCCTGAGCTGTGGCTTTTTTCAGAAAAATATTGTTTTTCAGAATTTATTTTACTTTTGTTTAATTCCTGATAATTCACTAGTCAACAACCCAAATGTACCAGAAATGAAAATAGCTGATCTTAACTAATTTTGGTGTGCTGAAAACGAAAATGACATTAAAAAATGTTGATTGGCTCTAGTTTTCAAGATATATGCTACTAGTTTATTTAAATACAGTCAATATATATGTTGTGGGCGATTGCATAATTTTTTCTAATGACCAATAAAAATGTAACTAGAACTTGATGATGCAATCCTACCTATGATTACATCACCTTTGTGTATAAATATCTTATCTCTGATAAAATTTTGCCATTAGTTAGTGCATTTGTCCTTATCAAAAGTATCATAGTTAGAAATGCCTAGGACATGTGTGAACAGTGCTAATAATTTCTGTTATATATGTGGTGAGGTGACATTTGTATCACAAAAACGAAATAGAACTAAAGTGATTAAGAAGGCGTACAGTTTGTATTTTGGCTGCAGAATAGGAGATCAAGATAAGAGCTGGGCGCCACATATATGCTCCAATACATGTGCAGCACATCTTAAACTGTGGTTGACTGGCAAAAGGCAAGCTATGCCTTTTGCAGTCCCAATGATTTGGAGAGAGCCCACTGATCATCTCAACAACTGTTACTTTTGCATGGTCCCTCCAATTGGGAAAGGCATATCAAAGAGGAAAAAATGGACTCTGGAATATCCAAACATCCCCTCTGCAATACGTCCGGTACCACATGGCGATGACCTACCAGTTCCCAAAGTGCCAGAATCATTTTCAGCTGCTTCCACTGATGAAGAAGAGGACATAGGTGGTCCTGAACCATCAACCTCAAGCGACCCAGATTTTGAGCAAACTACATCCACTAAACCACACTTAATAACCCAAGGTGAACTGAATGATCTTGTAAGAGATCTGAATTTACCAAAGAACAAGGCAGAGCTTTTGGTGGAATCTCCTGGCAGAAGATGTTACAATTTCTGTGTATAGGAACCGCCAGAAGCCGCTTATTACATTCTTTTTCAAAGAGGGTGACCTTTCTGCGTGCCACAACATTTCTGGTTTAATGGCAGCCCTCAAAATCAATTACATACCGGAAGAGTGGAGGCTTTTCACTGATTCATCCAAGATGAGTCTTAAAGCTGTTTTGTTGAATAATAGTAATGTGTTACCATCAATTCCAGTTGGTCACGCAGTTCATATAAAAGAAACTTATGAAAAAATTAAGCAGCTTTTGAAGTGTATAAACTACGATCATCATCATTGGTCACTTTGCGGTGACTTAAAAGTGGTCGCTCTTTTGCTTGGACTACAGGGTGGATACACCAAGTACTGTTGCTTTCTCTGTGAGTGGGATAGCCGTGCACGAAGTGACCATTACATCAGAAGACATTGGCCAATCAGGCAGTCATTGCACCTGGCAGTAAGAACGTTGAGAACCCAGCACTTGTTGACACCAGCAAGATTTTGTTGCCACCCTTGCACATTAAGCTGGGTCTTATGAAAAACTTTGTCAAGGCAACGGAGAAAACAGATGAGGCTTTCAAATACCTCATCAGAAAATTTCCAAAACTGAGTGAAGCTAAAATAAGAGAGGGAGTATTTGTTGGTCCGCAAATTCAAAAACTTCTTCATGATGACGAGTTTCTTTGCGTGTTGCATGGCAAGGAAAAAGCAGCATGGCTAGCATTTAAGTCAGTGGTGGACAATTTTCTTGGAAACAACAGATCTGATAATTACAATGAAATTGTAGAAAATCTCCTTCTGAAGTATAAGAGTCTTGGCTGCAACATGTCTTTGAAAAATTCATTTTCTGGATTCTCATTTGGATTTCTTTACGTCAAACTGTGGAGCGGTCAGTGATGAGCATGGTGAACGATTTCACCAGGACATTGCTGCTA
The DNA here is from genome assembly GCA_024509875.1 of Oreohelix idahoensis. Classification (NCBI taxonomy): domain Eukaryota; kingdom Metazoa; phylum Mollusca; class Gastropoda; order Stylommatophora; family Oreohelicidae; genus Oreohelix; species Oreohelix idahoensis. Next base: position 14,198 of record JAMPIV010011027.1, read on the forward strand.
TGGAGACAAGGTATCAAGGCAATTGGAGCCCTTCAATGCTTGCTGATTACTGTTGGACTGTGACAAGAGACACCTCATCAATTGACTACAAGAAGCAAGCAAAGAGAGCTCGAACAGCGACTGAATAATGACAGAATGGGTTCAAATGTGCCTTTTTAAAACATGATATGTGAACTTTAAATAATGTTTTTATTTTTTCTATCATTTTATGTTGAAATATCAATTAATTGAGTATGTAACCACAATTTTTATAATGCTAAAGTAGAAAGACTAGCTGTTCACCCCAGAGAATTAAACAAGCATACATTATTTGTATTACTGTAAAGTAAATTCATCATTTAAAAAAAAACCAGAGCCAATTGGTGAATTTCATTATGATATTTGAAATCAGCATGTCAAAATAAATAAGAAATGGTATATTTAATTTCTGGTACAAATAACTTTTGAAAATTTGTTGACTAGTGTAATCGATAGGGGTCACAGTGGCTAAGAATCCACCTCAAATTTTAAACGTACCAGGTTTGCTTCCCAGTAGAGTGAATACAATTTAGGGACATTTTTTTCAGAACCAGTGGCCATAATGATGTAATACTCCCCCCCCCCCCCCCCCCCCCCCCCCAATCCCCCCGTCTCCTAGGTAGTGAGACCAGAGGTCTCAAGTGCAAGTTGTGCATGTTAAAAATCCTATGGCAGAAATCTGGAAAGAGTAGGCCATAAGACCGCTGCCCTGGCAAAATTTACAAATTAGAAACCTACCCACCACAAAAATATTTGTAGAATGTGTGATTCCTATATACAAACATTGGGCTTCTCACTGGTGCTACAGAGCTTGTGCACTATGCTGAGATCCTACTTGTGTGATCTAAGGGAGGAGAGTGGAGCACTTATGGAGTTGTCCGTGTGCAATGATGATAGTCCTTCAAACCAATCCTGACAATCGATAGTTCTTAATCCAGTTTCTCTAGTTCCTCAGTCGAGTACAGTTTTTAACTCTCTCTCTCTCTCTCTTGAGCTTTTCAAGGAATTTTTTCTTTTGCTGCTTTCAGAATTTCTCTATTGAATTTTTCAATAATTTTCCCACTTTTTTTGTGTAACGTGTTAATATCTTTGTAATACTTCTCAGTTCTATGAACTTTACCCCATAGGAGTTCCATCGTGGCAGAGGCTTTTGGTGTGGTGGTGTGTTTTCTAGGTTAACTACCAATTTAACTGGTCAAAGATCACTTTCTCCTAGTTGCCCTTGTACTCTCCTGTGTCCTGCATTATAAAGGCTAGGTCTGGGGGTAGTAGTTGTTATCTAATGCCCTGAGTAAAATGTTGATCAGTCTATCTGTTTCATTAACTGCGAGTTGTATTCTATTTACCAATAATCCCCTCCCTCTCCTCTGGCATCTGTCTCTCTGTACCCCCCACCTTTCTGAGTTTAAATGCCTGAAAAGTATTATGTTGTTTGTTTTGTGTTGTGAATGCACTGAGCTGAAATATGTAAATTTATGAGTCACTCACTAAATAACGCATGATGAGTTTTTTTCAACAAAGAAAAAAGAAAAGAGATGAGTCAGAAACTTCTCTGTCTCTCTCTCTCAATCTCTCATGCATGCATGCACACATACATCTTTTCATGCACAGAGAAGAAATTAATATAAAAGACTGAATCAGTACTTACCAGAACAGCATTCTTAGCTCCAGTATAAGATCTAGACTGTGGTACCCCTGATCATCAGAAAAGACAAGAAATACAGATGAAAAAATTCTAATATTTACTACAAAGGGCTGCAGACAGCTGCAAATGAGAAATCGATTCATTTCTGCAATTCAAAAAATACTGGACAATATCAATAATCAATAATTCTATCAGCATTTATGAATTTTGCCCGTCAAGTTTTAAATAGTGAAGAAATAACGTTTTTTTTTTTGGTTTTAATGATCATCTTCATTTCCACATGGACAACTCCATCAGTGCTCTCATCACACAAGGAGGATCTTAACACAGTGCACAAACTCTGTAGCACTGATGAGGATCCCAATCTGTGTATACAGGAATCACACATTCTACAAATATTTTTGTGGTTGGTACGTTTTCCTAATTTTGTAAATTTTGCCACGACAGCAACCGTATGACCTACTCTTTATGATTTCCAAACCATTGTAACTGGGACTGTTCTACTCGGGTCTGCAGGCACTGAGTTTTGAAGCCATGATGTATTGTCTGGTTGTGGACCATGTCTCTTCTTGTTACTTTAACCCCCTTCCTCGGATAGTGCATTTCTGAGGTTTGGAGCTGGCTTTTGTGGGTTGTAGTTATTGCCCATGATTTGCATCCATAATCAAGAATGGCACATAGGTGGAACGGTATACAGTCATCTTCGTCTTCTTGCCAATTTATCTTTTTGCTGAGGAATCCTCGAGTTATAGCATGCAAAAGTCTTCCAGTTGCCGCTCTTCAGGTAACCAACTCTTCTTTGATGCCTCCATTCCAGTCTATAACTACTCCATGGTATTTAAAGTGGTCGATCTGCTCCAGGACCTGTTCTCCCATCATAATCTGATGCCTTTTTCCCTCTCGTGATATCACCATATAGCTATAGGGAAAGTTTGGTGTGAGTATAAAGACACACTCAAATGTAATTTTATGAGAATGTAAAGACACAACAGAGAATGCTGGATGTGAAGATAAAGCAATAGAGAATACATTTTTTTATGAAAGCAAAGATGCAGAAACAGGTACAATTGTGGAGCACTCAAAATATAATTTTCAGAATTAACAGTTACATTTTGAACATTCACCAATCTTTGTATACTCATTTTCAACATAAAGCAATCAATATTTTACTGATAAGTAACAGATACTCACCAACTTTTCCCAGTATGCTGCTTGTGACGACAACATGGCCTTGCTTTCGCTCAATCATATGATGCAAGACCTCTTGAGTCAGCGACACAGGTCCAAGAACATTGATCTCAAACGGCTCACGGTCCTCATGAAGTATATAATTCATCCACTTGCCAACATTGTTAATGAGAATATCAATCTATGTGGAATAGAATATTGTTAACAATATTATCAAACTACAGGGAAATAATCAATTTACTAGAATATCACAAACAAAAAATTTGTCAACAAGAATATCAATCAGTCTACAAGGAGAAAACATACTTGACAATGTCAATAGCAATAGCTATAACTGTTTACAAGAATATCAGTCTATGGAGAACAAACATCGTTAACTCCTTCTCTCCCTAGCACTTTGTAGATATTAATCATGAACTAATATGGAAGCCCTACAAGATGTAGAATCATACACATATCTTGGCAGCAACATAGACAAAGCTGGAGGGACAGACAATGATATTAAAATAGGAATACAAAAGGCTAGAGGGGCTTTCACTACAATGGGAAACATAGGAGAACAAGAGAAATCAAGTACAATACAAAAATAAGAATCTTTAACTCCAATGACAAGTCAGCCCTATTGTTTTGCTCTTAAACATGGATTAGAAACCAAAAATAAAAATAACAATCAAAAAGCTACAGACTTTCATAAATGGGTTCTTCCATAGAATATAAGCATTGAAATGGTACGACAAGGTCACCAATATGGAACTGATGGCAAGAACAAGACAAGTGCCAGTGGAACAAGAGATCAGAAGAAGATGCTGGCGATGGATAGGACAAATATTGAGGAAACCTGCTGATAGCATTACGAGGCAGTCCTTGTACTGGAATCCTCAGGCTAAGAGAGGCAGAGGTAGACCAAAAAACACATGGAAAACGAACGAACGAACTTTATTTTCAAAGGGTTTAGAATTGGGCACGCAGGCCCGTCTAACATTCTGCCCTTCCTTTCTCTCATCTTCCATACTGAATCCATTTATTCTCACACGTATCCTAAATATTACTTAAATAATAAAATAACAAAAAAGTACAATAAAATAAAATCCCAACATTGTAACAGTACAATAACAGTTACACAGATTTACAGATGCGTATCATAATTTATACTAAACAGGACACAATTAACTTTAAAACCTACATATGATGTTATGTAATTATTTAAGAACATAATGAAATTAGGGTGGCATATAATCTGCACTCATGATGTATTTGAAAAGTCTGTGATTGAATGAATATGGACTAAGAGTATTTTTTAAGTCGTGTGGAAGAGTATTCCACAGATGAGCAGCAGAAAAAGCTAAACTTTTCTTGAATAAGTCGAGCCTAGGCTTGGGCGTGTGTAATTTATTTAAGCGTTGACTGCGTCTTCCGCTGTATTTGAAAATAGGCCACAGATACGTTGGAGCATTCTGTGACAAGATTTTGTGAATAAATTTGGCTTTGTTGAAGAGAAGGCGCTTTCTTAGTGGTAATATGTTAAGATATGTATATGCGTCTACACACTGTGTGAGGTTTTTGTCTGAAATTAGGCGCACTGCACGTTTTTGTAAGGAATAGAGTCTTTTAGTGTTGGACATTGTGCAGCCATCCCAAATTGTGGAACAATAGTCTAGATGTGTTTGTATCTGGGATGTATAGAACATTTTTCCTCATCTAGAAAATGTTTGATTTTAGCTAACTGGTAAACTTTTGGTGCCGTTTGTTTGGTCAGTGCTTGTACATGCGAATTCCAACTTAAATGTTGGTCAATTATGAATCCTAGTGTTTTATATTCATTTACATTTTCAATTAAAGAGGTTCCAATGTAGAGCTGAAGTGTTGTTTTCGGCAAGTTTTGTAATTTTTGTCTAGTTGATATTATCATACATTTTGTTTTAGTGATATTTATTTGCATGCAGTTTTTATTGCTCCACTTAATAAGATTATCTGTGTCGCTTTGTAATAATATTTCTAGCGTGTTGCAACTTTTATCACTAGTATAAATGGTACAGTCATAGGCAAATAGGTCGCAGGATGAGTGCTCGATGTGTAGTGGAAGGTCATTTATGTAAATGGAAAAAAGTAGAGGGCCGAGAATAGAACCCTGAGGAACACCGGTGTCAATAATAGTTGGGCTTGACAAGAAGTTATTGTACCACACAACTTGCTGTCTGTCGGACAGGAATGATTTAAGTAATGTCACTAGTTTAAAGTTAACTTTCATTGATTCTAATTTCCTTATTAAAACAGCATGATCTAACATATCAAATGCTTTCCTAAAGTCTACAAAGATTGCTCCACATATGTTATCGTTATTTATGTTTAGGTGCAAGTTGTCTATCATCTTAGTTAGAGCTGTGTGGCATGAATGCTTTTGTCGAAACCCTGACTGACTGTCAATTAGCAAGTCATTGCTAACTAGGTAATGTAGTGTTGCTTTATGTATGTGTTTTTCTAGTGGTTTAGAAAGCGATGATAAAAGAGAAATTGGTCTATAGTTACCAAGATTACTGTTATCTGAGGAGCCAGGTTTGAAGAGAGGATATACTTTGGCAATCTTAAAGGCCGAAGGAAATTAACTTTTAGCAATACATTGATTATATATAAAAGTTAGTGAATCACTAATAGCTGGTGCGGCGTAACGCAGTATTCGATTACTAATTCTCCGTCAAGCCCTGATGAGCTATTATCCTTAAGGCCAATAAGATAGTTATACACTTCATTAACTGTCATAAAAGGAATGTCGGGTGGAACTGAGTTTGTACATTTGTTCTTACAGAATGCTGAAAGTTTGTCTAAGTCACTAGAGGAAGGTGGTATTGTGGATTTCGGAATGTTTATTTCTGCTTGAAAGTGATTGCTGAAGTTGGTGCAAGTAAATGAAGTGTTGGAAGAGAATGAGTCTGGTGCATTACGTTTTTTCGCTAAGGTGTTAATTGCCTTCCATAGAGAACCTGAGACAGCTTTTTCACGAATGGCTTTCTCTGTTACATATATGTTGGGCAACTAAGGAACTTCTATTCAGAGACAGACCAAAATGTGATTGCATTCCATGAAATATTTCCAAATGCTTCTATGACAGTTTCCAAGCCGAAGCTTAGGACTTCAACTTCTAGCACTCGTATTTCTGTACAAATATCTTTACCACAGGTTTGCGTATCATGAGATTTCTTCATGAAGACAAACAGTAACTCAACCAATGATCTCAGGTTTGAAGACACAATATGGGCTTATTTAGTGAATCCCCCCCCCCCCCCCCCCCCCAGCCCTCCCCCCCCCCCCCCCTCCCCCCCCTCAATTTAAAAAATGTACTTTGAAAATTTAATGCAACATGTTCCAAATTCAGTAATCCATTTAAAAAAAGAAAAATGCAGCTCTCAGCATTCTGAACAGTAGGCAGCATGATGTAGGCAACTTTTAGTTTCTTCACCATCTACAAGGTGTTTCAAAAAGACCTTGCCCAATTTTACATACTGATTCTTCCTTCTTATTTCTGCTCCTTCTACTACTGCAGAAATCTCATTGCAGGAAGCCTGCACCAAAGTACTACTGTGCTCTTGGGTTGGTGGCATCTGTAGCAATTTACCTAACATGGTGGGGTTGCCAGCCCCATGCATGACTTCACTTTAAACCTTTTTATGATATGCCTGGGGAGTGGGACTGGCTTCCTAGCTCAGTGGTCCATGGTTCAATCCCCAGTTAAGGTGAGATTTTTTAGACCACAAACTGCCCCCAGGGTCGACCCAGCCTCATGAATTGGGTACCAGAACAACTCTAGGAAGGTTAAGACGGCAGGTGTGATGCTGACCATATCAACCTTAGTGTGCCGATGGTCAAGAAAATAAGGGCCTAACACTATATTCCCAATATGCCTCAATAGGCATACAACGTGATCCTTTACCTTTTTTACCTGGGGAGTGGGGGAAACAGTGGAGAACATTCTTTCATTTCCTAGAAACCACACAGGGCAAGACCATATAGATTCCATATAATGTATTAACACACATTGATGTGAATAAAAATTAATTCTTACAGTTTATTTGTAGTGATCTAGTGTTAATGTATTCTTTGACAGACTTTGAGGGTGTAGTGTCTGGTTACCTGAAGACAAGAAATGGTCCTGCCTGCCAAACTTAGTCACCTAGTAAATGTAGCACTTTCCAAAAGCTGTACCAAGAACAGTCACCTAGTAAATGTATCACTTTCCAAAAGTTGTACCAAGAACAGTCACCTAGTAAATGTATCACTTTCCAAAAGCTGTACCAAGAACAGTCACCTAGTAAATGTAGCACTTTCCAAAAGCTGTACCAAGAACAGTCACCTAGTAAATGTAGGACTTTCCAAAAGCTGTACCAAGAACAGTCACCTAGTAAATGTATCACTTTCCAAAAGCTGTACCAAGAACAGTCACCTAGTAAAAGTAGCACTTTCCAAAAGCTGTACCAAGAACAGTCACCTAGTAAATGTAGCACTTTCCAAAAGCTGTACCATGAACAGTCACCTAGTAAATGTAGCACTTTCCAAAAGATGTACCAAGAACAGTCACCTAGTAAAAGTAGCACTTTCCAAAAGCTGTACCAAGAACAGTCACCTAGTAAATGTAGCACTTTCCAAAAGCTGTACCAAGAACAATCGATGAAAAAAAAAAAAAAAAAACACACCATATGTACTTTGTCAAACAAACCACAGCAAACAAAACTTCAACTTAATGGGCAAGCAGTGAGAAGAAAGAACATTGACATACCTAGGTATCACACTGGACTGATGCTTGACATTGAAAACACAGACAACAAAAATACAGATTAGAGCAAAACAGCATATGGCCATCAAGAAAAAAATTAGCTGGTACTACATGGGGTGCTGATGAAAACATCCTCAAAAAAACTGTACACAGGTAGAGTCATTCCTGTTATGGAATATGGCATCACAGCCTGATCAACGGCAGCTAGGTCACATTTTGATAAAGTAAACAAACTCCAAAACCAGGCATAACGGGGGCCCTAAATTCCATGAAAATCAACCATATAGAAAACATTACAGGGCTACAGTCAATGGGGTACAGACGAGACAACAGAATCTTACAACAAGTTGCAAAATTTAAGAGGCTCGAAGGAAACCCCATGTGCAAGAGAATAAACAAGCAGACTCAAGCGAACTAATTTTGTTTGCAAGGCAAAAGAAAAAATTAACAAAGATACCATGCTAACAAACTCAGTCACAAAGAAAATACAACCAAGCACAATTATCCCACTGTGAAAAAGAAGACGCTTTCCTGATCTAAAATCTGATATTTCAAGCATTGAAAGTAAAGGAATTCAGACAGAAATACAAAGAAAGCATATGGCAACCAAGTATATAGACCAAATATTTACAGCAAAGCTCTGGACACATGCCTTTAGTGATGGTTCAGCATAAAATGCAATTGAAAATGGGGGAGCTGGAATCCTCATTAAATTAAAGAATAGATTTCACTCAATGGCAATAGCCACTGGCAAAGACTGCAATAACTTCAATGCTGAAGCAGAAACCCTGAAACAGGAGCGGAAACTCTTACTGAGCATAAAGCACAAGCAGAAAAAGATAGTGATCTTTACAAATGCTCTCTCAGTAATAAAGGTCCTGAAGAGCCACCATGCAAAAGGATTGAAAGATCTCATAAACTCACTTGAAAGCCTGGCCAGATGCTTCAACAAGTGCACAGTCCAGTGGATACCAGCCCATTGCAACATTCCAGGCAACGAAGAGGCAGAAAACTTGCTAAACAAGGGGGAGTGCTGTAACAAAACAATATAAAGACAACTTATGAAATGGCTAAAACTATAAAAGCCATTTTCAAGTCCAAATGGTGCAGAAAACATCCAAGCCACATAAAAGATGATACCTATCACCAGCTTTCTAGGCAAGACTAGGTCATCATTTTCTACTTAGACACTGGTCACAATAGGTTGAGGTACCATCTATATCACAAGTACAGGATTGGTCCAACAAGATCTCTGCTCCATGACAGCTGAACATCTGCTCTAGTCATGCCCAACTTACAGCAGTGAATGGAGTGGCATATGGCAACAATCCATTTCTCTCCATGAAAAACTGTTTGGAGATGTCAAGGACCTTGAGCTGACTACTGTCTTTATTAGAGTCATTAATGTAGAAGTCGGGAGCAGCGCTGGTGTAATGGCTATGGCGTTGTACTGGCGACCAGGTTTTCATGGTTCAAACCCGGGCGTCAGCGTTTGAAGGAATGTTTACGACCGGAAATTTGACTGAATAACCTGAACGGCTCCTGCACATAAATCCCGTGTGGATGGGAAGGAGCAAAGCTCCTGACCGGGTTGGAAGGAAAGTCCACTGACCCCCCCAGCCTCGCAATGACGTGTCATTGGGCCAAAAGAGCTGGAAAGCTCGAGTGCCGCTGGTTAGAAAAAAAAAATGTAGAAGTCTGAGGGCGAATGAAGAAGTACTAAGAACATTCCAGCATTTTTCAGCGATTTTCCTGGGAGCAGAAAGGCAGAGATGAAAAAGAAAGAAAATTGACAGAACCATGAAGGTGCATGAGATAAGGAAAGTAATGAAATTACCTTACTAAAATTCTCTATAACTTTCTGCACTGCTGGTTTATGCGTTTCAAAAGCCACAAAATCTAGAGGTAAGATCATAATGCCATCCTCGGAAACCCTGCCTTTACCTGCAAAGAACAATTTAAGAAATGCAATAACTTTTGTTGTTCTATAAGACTGCTCGCAAAAGTCAGCAATATGAAAGATGAGGAAAACATTTTTTAAGGCTTGGCTGGGAATAAAAAAACAGAACTTTTCCCATGTCATATAACTGCTTTATTATTAATTTTGCTAAACCCAATAAAAGTGATGATAACAATTTAAAAGAGGCCTGCGTGTTTACCATGTCTACATGCTTTGTTCTGTTGAAACTGATTATGTATTCATATATGCAAAAATACAAATCACTATCTACATTCCGGAAACATTTCTTAGTGTGAGAATGACATCTCTAGTTCCACTGCAGAACATATTTGATCATCAACCTTTTCACTCCTTATGAAGCATGGAGCCATAACTGCTCTTGGTCCCCTTGCACCAATCATTCATATGTTCTTGCACCAGTGATTCCTGCAGCAATTTCTTTTACATGATGAGGTTGTAAGCCTCATGTACTGCATCATGTACAACCTCATGTACTGCATCATGTACAACCTCATGTACTGCATCATGTACAACCTCATGTACTGCATCATGTACAACCTCATGTACTGCATCATGTACAACCTCATGTACAGCATCATGTACAACCTCATGTACTGCATCATGTACAACCTCATATTAGTCGCCTCGATTGAAGTAGCAGAAGTCCTATTCTTTCTTGCACTAAATGATTAGCTTAGCAATTAGTTTTCATTAAATTGTTTTTTCCGATAATAGACAAAAATCTGATATAAATCCTGATTCTCATATCCTTGAAAATCTTATTCTTAGACCTTGAAAAGGCTGGAAAAACTCTGGAAAATGATTGAAGAAATTAGCTACAACCCCTGTCATTGACAGTAGAGGAATGAACAATTTAAAAGCATACTCTTTCTTTCTCTCACCAGGGACACCCTGGGAAATACATTTGATTTCCAGCATGTAAAAACAAAAATTGTACTCAAATATTGCTGTTATGAAGTCTTAAGACAGGCTTCATCATTTCTCCTCTAAATAACCAAAACCAAAAACAATTTATCAAGGCATACGATAAAATAGCAGGGAAGCAGACTCACTGATCTGCAGGCACGTTTGTTTCACTTTTTCTAGTTCATCTTCTCTACGATCAGAAAGAACAAGTCTACACCCAACTCCAGCCAAACAGTAGGCAATGTATTCACCAATACCACTGGAAGCTCCAGTGATCCATACCACTTTCCCTGCCAAACTATCTGGAAATGAAAAAAGGCAGCACATTGCATAAAATAATATTGACATGATAACAACTGAGCCTGAACTCAATTACTGTTCTTTCTTCTAAAAATATATTCCCATAGCAGAAACTGCCATAGGGGCGTGAAGTGTTAGAGACTTCACCATACTAGGTCCAGCATTGAAAGGTAGGGTGACCAGTTCCCTTCCTCACCACCCTTTCCTTCCCTAACTCAAAGAGGTATCCAATTACAGCTGCGTAGACTGGAGCATGTCGGTACCATGATTCGAATCCAGCACCAACAGAATGGAATCCCACAGGGATCAGTAATATCACCATCTATATTCACAATTATGGTCAATGACTTTGGAGACGAGTTTGCAGATGATGCTGCGATATGGAGAACGGGAAGAAATCTCCCATTCCTCTATAAAACAGTACACAAACAAATAGATAAAGTAGCCGTTTGGATGCACGATTGGGGATTTAATCTAAACATTGAAAAAACAGTAGGAATGATCTTCAGTAGAGGGCAAGTAATTAAAAATAATATAATTAATATTAACATTAATGAGCAAAATGTATGCACAGCAAAAACCACTAGATTTCTGGGTATGATACTAGACCAGCAACTAAACTGGAACAAACACATAGAAAATAGAAATAGAAAACAGTAGGGGACTTATTAACATGCTAAGATATATGAAAGGAAGTGGTTGGGAAGCTTGCAATAAGACATTGATAACATCCTATAAAGCATTTATTGGGCAAACTTGACTATGCCAGTGTTGTCTATGCACCAGCCGCTACGAGCAATAAGAAAAAACTAGACACAATCCAAAACCAAGCACTGTCAATAATAGTAGGCGCCTCAAAGGGAACATATAGCAGAGGCATTAGAAGTAGCGCTAGGCATCATATCCCTGGAGCTAAGGAGAAAAGAGCTGAGATTCAGCTACTGGGCAAAAGTGACAAAAGATCGAACTCACCCAGCACACAAAACCTTTGAAAAACCAACACATAAGCCACATTCCACCAGACCATAATAGATACCCGTGAGGGTGGAAAACAATGGATGAAGTGGATCAACACCTAAACCTATTTAATATGACAAACAGTAGTGCTCAGTATAAAGCAAAGATCCCACCATGGGAACTAAAAGTGCCAGAAACTGACTCCCACTTAGTAAAGATCATAAGCACATCTAAAGACATAATCTCAACAAAAAGTAAAGCACTAGAGTACATAGTACGGCATATAAATAATAGCCTAACTATATATACAGATGGGTCAAAAGATGAAGAAGGACAAATAGGAGCAGATATAGCAATACCAAAACTGAAAATTTATAAAAGATACAAAGTACCAAGTAATGCATCCATCTTTACAGCAGAATTAGTGGAATTCCTAAAAGCTTTAGAAACCCACCAAATAAAGTAACCATTCTCACAGATTCCCTTTCATCAGTACTAGCTTTCAGAAACAGAAATACATGTAGCAGGCCAGATATTATAGACGAAATACTACAGGTCAATACATATCTGCACACTATAGGATGCAGTGTAACACTAACATGGATACCAGCACATGTTGGAATAGCAGGAAATGAGCTTGCAGACAAAGAAGCCAAAGGGGGAAGAACTAGCTATAACAAAATTGAAGTAGGCTTAGGTAAGTTTAAAATTAAGAACTTAATTGCTCAAGCAATAACTACAGAGTGGATAATAACATGGGACCAAAGTAAAAAAAAAGCAAGACACTCATTTAAAATCCTTAAAAAAAAAACAAGTGTTACCGGGGCCCGAAAGGGGAGCAAAGAATAGTAACACTGCACCCTACCACGCATGTCGTAAAAAGCGACTAAGGAGGGTATGGGCATGGGGCTGTTTACCCCATCCCGTAAAAACTTCGCACAGTGGGGTGATCACCTGCTTGCCAACCAATCTGATTACGGAAACAATGATAGATTGTTTGGTCTGTTTTTGTTCCACAAAGACGCCACTAGGCGTGGTGGAAACAGCAATAGATTGATCAATTTGTTGTTGCCCTAGGACGCCACTAGGCGTACTGGCCACACACTGCTTTGCCGGTTGGTGGCTAAGGATGGAAGAAGAAGAAGAAGAAGGATAATAACATGGGACCAAAGTAAAAAAAGCAAGACACACATTTAAAATCCTTAAAAAAAAACAAGTTAAAAATGTCAAATACAAGATGAACTAAAAATACCTTACTTACTTACTTACTTAGTCGTTCCCCTTCTACCGTGAGGTGTAGAGGTTTGGAAGAGAGAGCGCCAGACTATTCTATCAGCTGTCTTCTTCCTGGCCTGGTTCCATTCTAGTCCTCGATCCTTCAAAGATTGTCTAATGTTGTCCTCCCAGCGGACTCTGGGTCGTCCTCGGGGTCTGGATCCTTGGCTCTTTGTTTCCCATGCTTGTCGTGGTATCCGATCTTCTCCCATTCTGCAGACATGGCCAAACCATCTTAATTGGGACTGTTCTACTTGGGTCTGCAGGGGGTAGGATTTAAGGCCTTGACGTATCGTCTGGTTGCGTACCATGTCTCTTCTTGTTACTTCAACCACCTTCCTCAGATATCTCATTTCTGAGGTTTGGATCTGGCTTTTATGGGTTGTAGTCATTGCCCATGACTCGCATCCGTATGTCAAGACTGGGACATAGGTGGAGCGGTATACAGCAATCTTCGTTTTCTTACCAACCTCTCTCTTGCTGAGGAATCCTCGATTTATGGCCTGAAAAAGTCTCCCAGCTGCTGCTTTTCGAGTGGCCAACTCTTCCCTGATGCCTCCCTTTTGGTCTATAATAGCTCCGAGGTATTTAAAGTGGTCGACCTGCTCCAGGACCTGTTCTCCAAGCTTAATCTGATGTTTTCTTTCTTCTCGTGATATCACTATGGATTTTGTTTTAGAGCTGCTTATGACCATCCCTCTCTTCTCCAGCTCTTCCTTCCAGACTTGCAGGTTGGATTGGAGATGTGCCTCTGATTTAGCAATCAGGGCAACATCATCAGCAAATGCCAGCTCCGAAATATAGACCTGTCTCATCTTCCAGTACCCCACTGAATACTTTCTTGTTCTCTCCTTACATGCCTTGATGACATCGTCCATAAGGAGTATGAAGAGGTAAGGTGATAGGATATCACCTTGTCTTACACCAGTGGTGGTCCTGAACTCTTCCGACTTATGGTTTGCTGTCCTCACATAATTTCTGCAAGACTTGTAGAAGCTCTGTATAGCATGAATCAGAGGTGCTGGAATATTCTTCCTTGCCAAACAGTCCCAAAGTTTGCTCCAGGGGACCCTGTCAAACGCCTTTTCCAGATCTATGAAACAAAGATGCATCTCACTCTTATACTCAAGGGCCTTTTCACTCAGTTGTCTGAGTGTGAAGATTAGGTCTTGAGTACTTCGGTTTGCTCGGAATCCGCACTGGACCTCATCCAATTGTGGCTCAGCTAGGCGTCGGAGTCTCTGCTCTAGGATTCTAGAGTAGATTTTACCAGGGACACTGAGAAGGGATATGCCTCTATGGTTAGCCCACACTGTCGATTGTCACCCTTTTTGAAAATTGGTGTTATGATGGCAATCTCCCAATTCTTTGGTATTGTCTTGTTGTACCACGCTGCCTGTAAAACCCTTAAGAGTAATAGGTCGCCTGATGCTCCCATGAACTTAACCATTTCTGGTGTTATACTATCATGCCCTGCTGCTTTGCCCATCTTGATTTTCTCCAGTGCTGCCTTCAGTTCTTCCATCTTTATGTCATCTTCACCATCATTGGTTTTCTCTTCTGTGCTAGTGTTTATCATTTCTGATGCTTCACCATGCTCACCATCCAGGAGTTCTGAGAAATATTCTTTCCATCTTCCCATTACTTCCTTCGGGGCAGTAAGCAATTTGCCTTGCTTGTCCTTTATAAATTTGAGAGGGCATTGTTTTTTCCTTCCTCATGTTCTTTAGGGTCTTATAGAACAATTTCTGGTTTTCTTGTGCATCTTTTTCTAGCTTTTCTCCAAATTCTTCCCAGGACTTCTGTTTTGCTGCTAGCACTTTATTCTTTGCTTCTGTTCTGAGTGTTACATATTCTCTATATTTTTCCATTTGTCCTGTTGTGTTTTTAGCTCCTAAGTATTGTTTCCATGCCATTTTCTTCTCTCTTATTTTCTCTTTGACTTCCTCTGTCCACCAAGGTGTCCTCTTTCTCTTGTTCCCAAGTCGGACTTCACTGCATGCTTCTGCAGCAGCTGTCTTTATGATATCCTTGAATTTAATCCAGAGGGTTTCCAAGTCATCAGGTCGTTCTTCTGTGTTGCTCACCGCTGCAGCAATAAGCCCCTGATATCTGGTCTTAATTTCTGGCTCTCTCAGCTTGTAGGTCCTAATGCTCATTTCTCCTGCTCGTTTACTTGGTTTCTTGCGTGATGTTGGGCAGTTCCTAGGCTGAGCAACTCTTTCAGTTGTTCTTTTGATTATTAGCAGGTAGTGATCACTTCCAATCTCTGGCCCCCTCCAGACTCTAGCATCTCGGACATATTTGAATGAGCTTCTCCGAACAATGGCATAGTCGATCACTGACTTCTCATTCTTTGTTGGTTCACATCTAGTGAATGCATGTATGCGCTAATGGGGGAACTTTGTGTTTGTAAGGATCAGATTCTGCTCACTGCAGAATCTAAGGAGTCGCTTTCCATTGTCATTGAGAGTATCTTCTCCATATCTTCCGATAACTCCACCCCATCTAGCATGGTCATTTCCAACTCTGGCATTAAAATCTCCGAGCATGATAACTTCATCTAGGCAGTCATCCACTGTCCTTTGAAGCAGCTCGAAGAATTCCTCCTTGACCTCTGCTCTCTCATCCTCATTTGGCCCATACACTATGACCAGGTTGACTATGGTTAAAAAATACCAATTAATAAAAATTGCTGAGGCTCAAGCTTGGAACTGGATATTTCATGATTAAGGAACCCATATGTGAAGAGTGTCAAGAACCAAACACAATTAGACACTTTCTGGTGGACTGCAAAAAATATAACCAGCAGAGGCAAAACATTAAGACATACTGTAGTAACCACAAGGTAGAAATGAGTATAAAAAAATATCATAGGCACTAAGACCCCATTAGAAGTACAAAAGTTAATAAAACACCATATTACAAAAACTAAAGCTAACATATAAAAAAATAATAAATAAGGATCCGAGCCAGTAGTCTACACTGCTGAAAGACTCCCCCAGACAAGTGTAAATTTTAAAAAATACCAGCTTAGAAAATATCATATTTTGTATAATAAAACCATTTTGAACTATAAGTACATAAGGAAAAATACCTACTTGAAATAATATAGAATAAAATAAATACAAACAAAAACATTTTACAATAAATGAAACATGTCCTGATATAACCAACAGCTCCATGTATATGGTAGATGGTTGAAAGGGGCATGCTACAAAGAAAAGTAGCAAACATCTTATTTTAAAAAAAAATCTCCCTTTCATGCATATCTCCACATCCAAAACCATAACAATCAAAAGACAAACATAGCAACAAATATATGGACTATCATCACTCACAGGATTCAATTACATACTTTAGAAACAGAAAGAGCCAAATAAAATAAACTAATTAATAAGAGAAGCAATTATAGCTTGTGCGTTATGCATGAGGTTAACAGTCTTAGTGCTTATAGTCTGTATGCTTCTCACTGTGTTTGTCTCGAACTGTTTACCTGGTTGCTTCCCATATCTGGCCATAAGCATTAGCAACAAACTTGCATCTGATCTGGCACAGGCAACAATTAAAACGGAGGCAGCAATGAAAGCAAACAAGGCTACCACAACAATAAGCAAACAAAACATTTCTTATCCTGCAAATAAAAGATGATATTTACTATTTAAAATAAAACTCAAGCAGCACTGAAGGCATATCTAATTGTTCTAATGCTAAACAAAAACTCTATTTTTACAACTACCAGGAGATATTGTACATCCTTTCTTACTTACTTAGTCGTTCCTCTTCTACCATGAGGTGTAGAGGTTTGTAAGAGAAAACGCCATACTATTCTATCTGCTGTCTTCCCCTCCTGGCTTGGTTCCATTCTAGTCCTCTGTCCTTCAAAGATTGTCTAATGCTGTCCTCCCAGTGGACTTTCGGTCATCCTGGAGGTCTGCATCAATGGCTCTTAGTTCCCCATGCTTGCCATGGTAGCCAATCTTCTCCCATTCTGCAGACATGGCCAAACTTTGTCTCGGAACATCCTTTCAATTATACTAAATACCAGCTGAAAATCATAATGGGAGGAAAAGATGCAGGCAAATATGCAAGTGGAAGACAAAGCTATATGTGGGAAGATGGAATAAAGAAATAAGAAAAAAAGAATAAGAAGGGAAGAAAAAAAAGAATACATTTGACAAACAGAGGATCTTGAACTTGCAGATGATTTATGTCTTCTATCAGCAGCAAAAACAAGGTACATATCAATGTAAATTTTAAAAAATTCAATGACAATAAATAATAGACTAATCCAATAAAGATCAATGGTCAAAAGACTGATGTTGCACAGTTTTACATATTTAGGAAGTAATATCAACAAAGAAGGGCAGATTTGCACTCAGGTCTCTCCAACCACTACGGAACTATGTAGATCTTTTCTAGGATATTAAAATTAGGCTGTTCAACACAAAAGCAAACCTGTCCTACTCTGTGATTTAGAAATGTTGCATGTCATCAAGAATATCACATCTAAACTCTAGACATTCATCAACCGATGTATCCGTTGCATCCTCAGTATCAAATAGCTAGGTGTAATAATCAACACAAATCTGTGGAAAAGAACTAGACAACACCAAGGAATTTTTTTAATGACATCCTCTAGACTGGAACCCTCAGGAGAATTGAAAAAAAAGGCAAAAGAAAACCTGGAGAAGAATGTTCTAAGAACAGGCCAAGGCAACCAGGATCTCATGTGCAGAGCTGAAGATGGTAGCCTAAAACAGTAGTCAGTGGTGAGCAACAATTGCAGACCTTTGTAACACATGGAACTATATTACTGTTGATCAGAATCGATTTCATTGCACTCCGGGCAAACCCGCAGGAGCTCAATCTCCTCAGCAAATGTTAAAGGGAATGAATGCTAACATTTCCTGTAATATGCTGGTTGTAACATGGTTTATACCTCATACGTCCATCCCTGCCTATGTTTACTCCCAAATTCCAGCAAATGTGGCCATATGGATTCATCAATCGCTGTGTCATTCTTTAACAGGAAATCATCAACTGTTCTTAGTATCTCTCATTTATCCATATGCATGGAGGCATATCTGGAGTAATCCTTGTGTGACCAACAGCTAAACACAATGCTATAGCATACAGATGTGGAAGTAAATCTATGTCTGAGAGGCTAATTACATCCTCATTGATTCTTGAAATCATCCACACACTTCCATGGACTCCCACTGTGGTGAAACATTTTGATAACCCAGCATTGCACACTAAGCTTGGAGGAGTCACTTGTGTCCCAGACGTAACTCTGCTTTTTGCCTGGTTGGCTGCATGCAGGAAGATCTCACTATGGACCCATGATAAGCAGGGGAAGCTTGAGAAGTGGCTCTGTGTAGGGCATAACGATTCTTTGAGAGAGCCCAGAGCCAAGTATTTTAGCTCTGCATCTTTGGAGAATCCCTTTGGGAGGCAGGGAATGCACAGGATGCCATGCACTTCTTCCACCTAGCTTAGGACCAGATGTGATGATCCTTTAAATGCAAGCCAAGCTGGAGAAAATGGAGCTCACGACTTCAACTTAACACGTTTCGATTGGCAGAAAAGCCACAGGTAAAGCCTAGATCTACAATGCAGATAATACAAAGAAGTCTTCAACTTGGTATTGGCTGCAAAAGAGCAAGAAGCTCAGCAGTTCTAGTTAAACAACAACAATAACAAATCCATATCCAGTGTCCCTGCTATGGGTACACTTTAAGCTAGTCTATCAGCTCTGTCATTGCTGCATACCCCTGCTAGTCTATCAGCTCTGTCATTGCTGCATACCCCTGTTAGTCTATCAGCTCTGTCATTGCTGCATACCCCTGCTAGTCTATCAGCTCTGTCATTGCTGCATACCCCTGCTAGTCTATCAGCTGTCATTGCTGCATACCCCTGCTAGTCTATCAGCTCTGTCATTGCTGCATACCCCTGCATGACCAGACAGTAGATCCATAGCAGTTCCTGAAGATTTGAGACTTTTGTGGATGTTTTCAATTCATACAGCAGCCATCCCTTTTGAACCTTATTTAAAAAATGATGATGATGAGATAAAGTTATCTTGTCAAAAATCAAAGCAACTTCCCATACATAGTGGGTATTGCCATAGGGGAGTGAGGTGTTAGAGATCACTATACTAGGGCCAGCTTAATGAGATGGGATGACCATTTCCTTCCTCACTGTCTTTGACATACCTAACTCAAGAAAAGGCATCTGACACTGTACACAGAGATTCACTCTGGAAACTGATGAGGGATTAAGGAGTGCCACTGAAGATCATTAACTAAATAAAGATAAAAATATGAAGACATGACATGAAGAGTTCTTCATGAAGGACAACATACTGAACCGTTTTGGATAAGAATGACTGCAACAGGGATGCCTCTTGTCACCATTTCTCTTCTTGTTTGCTACAGATTGGGTTATGAAAGCACTGATTTCAGCCAACATAAATGGCATTCAGTGGCCTCTGACTAAACAGCTTGACAATTTAGATTTTGCTATGACCTGGACATTGCCCCACAACCGTTATTAGATGGGAAAAAATGAAAGTACCTGATGAGGGATCACAGCAAGTGGGTCTAAAAATAGAGAAGGATATCATAAAATATAATGAGAAAAAATGCAGGAAATGATAACATTATTGCACTTTAAGAAATACCCCTACAAAATGTAGAAACACCTATCTTGGCATAACTGCCCTTAAAGAAACACCCCTACAAGATGCAGAAGTCACCTATCTTGGCAGCAACACAAAGTTGGAGGGACAGACAAATGATGTCAAAATAACAAAACAAAAGACCAGGGAAGCTTTGACTGCATTGGGAATTATATTAAGATCAAGAGAAATCAAGTCCAACACAAAAATCAGAATCTCCACCTCAAAAGTCAAGTCAGTCCTATTGTATGGCTCTGAAACATGGACAACAGCAAAAACAACAACCAAGAAGCTACAGACTTTCATAAATGGCTGCTTTTGCAGGAGAGAAGGATTGAACTGGTATGACAAGATCACTAATGTGGAACTAAATGGCAAGAACCAGACAACTGTCAGTGGAACAAGAGATGAGAAGAAGATGCTGAAGATGGATAGGACACACACTGGGGAAATCTGAAGATAGCATTACCAGGCAGTCCTTGCTCTGGAATGCCTAAAGTAAGAGAAGCAGAAGTAGACCAACAAACACATGGAGAAGAGAACTGGAGACATATGAAAAATGATATGGATGACATGGAAAGATCTTAAGCTGATGGCACGCAAGTGGAGGACTTGGCATACAGTTGCTGAAGGTCTATGCTCCATGAAGAGCTGATGAATACGGAAAGAATGGCATGGACACTTGTACAAGCTGCAGCAGAGAAACTGTATTCAACGAGTCAAAATTAATACTAATGGTAACAGAATGATTTATGTTATTAGTACCGATGTAAAGAGTCCCACTCTTCTTTATTTTAACCATAGTTGAAACTTTAATCACAACAAACGACCGACAACCATGAACGCGCATATTTTTAAAAGATTGCATGCAACACCAGTCTGTAACAATAAACAAAGAGAACTTGAAAACGTACGCTGCATTTTTATATGCAACATTCATACCATGATACGACGCATAACAAAAAGAACAGATCATGGAAACTGATATACGCTACAGAAACAAATCGAGATAATTCCTCGCGCCTGATATGACAACAATGCCTGTCTCCGGTACAAAAGCCGGGCAGAAATATGTAAACAACAAAAAGCGTGATAAGGACTAGCAAATTTCATAAAATACAAGTATTTCTCGATCTTCTTACTTGACACTAAACACGTTGAGATGCTAGATTATATGGAAATATACACTATTAAAGTCCGTTCGGAAATTCGTGCCCACAGAAAGTGTCAATTTTCTCCAAAACTGTTTGTTGTATGGACATGAATTTTTGCATGCAGTCTTAGATTTTCCATGCAGTTATTAATATATTTTTTGCCCTTACAAAACTCATGTCATGTTCGAATTTTCTTCTTTACGTTATATAAAAAACACTTACCGTTGTCTGGGTTAATTTTTCTTAGTTTTACCGGAAAGTTACAAGATCCGTTCAAAAATATTTTTTTTTTGGTTTGAATTAGTGTAGTGAGTGCGCACCTATTGTACACAGTCGCGAGTAACTAATTAAAAAAAAAAATATTTTTGAACGGATCTTGTAACTTTCCTGTAAAACTACTAAAAATTAACCCAGACAACAGTAAGAGTTTTTTATATAACGTAAAGAAGAAAATTCAAACATGACATGAGTTTTGTAAGGGCGAAAAATATATTAATAACTGCATGGAAAATCTAAGACTGCATGCAAAAATTCATGTCCATACAACAAACAGTTTTGGAGAAAATTGACACTTTCTGTGGGCACGAATTTCCGAACGGATTACGAGGTCTGGTCAAAAAGTATCCGACCTTTTTTTTTCGGGGGAAAAAAATGATATACAGGAGGTTTCTCTGGTGGATACAGTGGAGAAGACATTCCTGCGCATGCGTGAATTTTTTCCCTCCCAGAGACAGTGTCAGTCGTTTGCAATTAGTGTACGCGCGAGCTGTGGTAGTAACAAGCCGTCGGATTTTTATTTTAGACCATCAACAAGCCGAAACGACGTGGTCACTCACGAAGTGCGGACTTTGGTCATGCTGAACTGTCGCATCACCATCCGAGAACTTACACACGAGGTGGGGATAAGCCACGGTTCAGTACAATCCATATTGACAGAGGATTTGAACTTGCGGAGGAGTGGGCGCTAAATTCGTGCCGAAGCTGTTAACGATGGAGCAGAAGCAACTCCGTCTTGAAGTTCAAATCCTCCGTCAATATGGATTGTACTGAACCGTGGCTTATCCCCACCTCGTGTGTAAGTTCTCGGATGGTGATACGACGGTTCTGCATGACCAAAGTCCGCACTTCGTGAACGACCACGTCGTTTCGGCTTGTTGATGGCCTACCGGAACGTGGCTCGCTATCCACCGATGTGCGGCAATCTTTGAAACAGTTGTACCACTCCTTAACTTGTGTAATGCTCATGGCTTCATCGCCAAAAGCTTGTTGAATCTTTCGAATTGTTTCTACTTGGGTATCACCAAGCTTTTGGCAAAATTTAATGCAATACCGCTGTTCAAAACGTTTCGTCATTTCGTGACAAATAAAAATCCGACGGCTTGTTACTAAAACAGCTCGCGCGTATACTAATTGCAGACGACTGACACTGTCTTTGGGAGGGAAAAAATTCACGCATGCGCAGGAAGGTCTTCTCCACTGCATCCACCAGAGAAACCTCCTGTATATCATTTTGTTTTCCCGGAAAAAAAAAAGGTCGGATACTTTTTGACCAGACCTCGTATATTAAATTGGTGTCATCCAAACAAGAATCTACACACCGTAGTAATGACTTTGTACTATGCCCTTTGACTCTTGACCTTCTAACACCACTTCCTTTCGACACTTTTAATATTACACGTCTTTACAATAGGGGTATTACGCCTTGCGTCGTCGTCTTAAGTCCTTTTTAAGACGAGCCCTTATCGGAGCTTAATATCGCTAGCGGATAAATAGTTCTTTTGAGGACTTAGTATTCATCGGCGCAGCAAGAGCTAGCGGTCCTTTTCAGGACTACCCATTATCAGGGTTTCGCCTTGCTAGCTGATAGACACTAGAAGTCATGTTCAATGCGTAGCATTTATTAGCAATGTAGCCTACTGGCTTTGAAAGAGTTCACTTGTTTTTGATTGGCAGTTGCGCTGTAATATAACCAACGAACTTAGGACTAGGTTGAAAAGAAAGTGCGTCGCCCTAAGAAAAACCTAATCAACAACAAAAGGTGAAAAGTCCGAGATTAAATAAAAGGAGCTAAATTGTAAATGTAGTCCCATAGGAGATACTGCCGTAAGGGGGTGACGTGTTAGAGACTTAACCATAAAAGGTCCAGCATCGAGAGGTGGGGTGAACAGTTTTCTTCCTCGCTGCCTTTTCCTTCCCTAACTCAAAGAGCAGAGTCAGGTACTCAATTACAGCTGGGCAGACTGGAGCGTGTTGGTACTATGATTCGAACCCGGTACATTTTCCGCGAGAGACCAGAGCCAAACCACTCTGCCAATAGGACGCTATGAACTAGGAGAAGAAAAGTATGCACGTTTATGCATACATAATTGAGAATCAATATATATAAAACCCCAGCTTTTTCTGCCAGTAACGCTAAGGGATGCAACTGTGGTTGAAAGTTAGACATTAATTGTATTGTTTCCCTTATTTGTACTCTCCCGAAAATACTAACACTCGACAAAGAAAAGTGCGCACAGGTTGATGTGCATGAACAGTTTGATTATACTGTATGGACAGAAGTCAACAACACAATTGATAAACAGTACATGAGCTGGAGACCGGAAGATGCGGACAGCCATGATTTAAGTTTTACCAGATATAAATCAAGATGCTCTTCTGTCATGTTCAGAGTTTTAACATCAGATGTAAAACAAATATTTTTTTTTTTTTTAAATACTTTTGAATAAGTAAAATTGCCGTTAGGTATTGGTGCTTTTGAATTTAATTGCCGTCTTATGACGGGCTTTTATACTAGTAAAGCATAATGAACAACTAAGTAAAGCAATGACGTAACAACCGCCGGGGTGAACCGAACACGTCCCTGGGATCCCGGGATCGAATGGGACCTGGAGAGTAGGCTACTGGTCAGAAGGAATCCGCGCAGAAGGAAGGAACGGTGGAAATATCGTAATGGATTATAATAACTACAACGCAGTTGTACATATATATATATATATATATATATATATATATATATATATATATATATATATATATATATATATATATATATATATATATATATATATATGTACAACTGCGTTGTAGTTATTATAATCCATTAGGCAGATATTTCCACCGTTCCTTCCTTTGTAGGGCAAAATCATATCAGATCAGATCATAACCCTCCACTCCCAAAGGAGCATAGGCCTTCAACAAACACATGCCAAGTCCTCCTGTCCCGTGCCATCATCTCAAGTTCTTTCCACGTTCTCCTCATCATTTTCACCTCTGTTTCCAGCTCTCTTCTCCATGTGTTTCTTGGTCAACCTCTGCCTCTCTTGCCCTGGGGGTTCCAGAACAAAGACTGCCTTGTAATGCTATCAACAGGTTTCCTCAGTGTGTGTCCTATCCATCGCGATCGTCTTCTTCTCATCTCTTGTTCCATTGGCACTTTGTCGTGAAATGACGTCTGTTTCACATCTCGAATTCTAATAACTCTGGCCCTACGGTGCGCCATACATTGTAAAAAGATATGATACACCGACCAATGAAAACGCTTTCTTGGTCCTGTGTTTACAACTACTGGGAAAAATAAAGATGGCAAGACCCTATTTGTGTAACATGATTAACCTCGGAATTTTACTACAGCAGTATGGAAGAAGTACCACTTGGCAGAGGTTATCAAAACAATATTAGGGATGTTACTCTACCCGTAAGTAGTAATACTTTTACTAATACTATTATAGGACGGGAGAAATCTTAGGTTAAATGCATTCGAAGATTCAGGTTGGCCTAAGTTTAGCTGTTTAAACTATGCATAACATAAAATGCAAGTAGTAACCAAAAAAGATTAGTATATAGATATGTAAAGCCTAATTCCAAGTATAACGTAAGCTTCAAACGACTAAAATAGCATCAGGAATAACGAAGATAATAAAAAAAGCAGTTTTCCTACATTGTACAAAAGGCCAAATGGTACCCATTTTTTCGGATAGTTATTGCATTCCTAGGGAATTCCATCTCGTACGTCCGAGGTTAGACTATATATAGAATAGCCTTTCGAACTCGGGTTAGTCACTATTATTTGAAAAAAAAACACAGAGAGCGGGGAAAGCAGAGCATATGTTAATTCCAGCGTTTGCCTTCTGCACTTGTTAGCAGACTTTAATCTTCTTCTTCTTCTTCCTCGTTCGCCCTGAAAAAGACGGTGGTTGCGTTGTGTCTGTTTGCGCCTAAGATGTGATATCTGCACCTTTCGGTCGACACATCCGACTTCTGCACGGCATTTTTTAGGGACCGGGTTTGCCTTCCCATTTTGATCCGTACTCGCTCAACCAGACTGCACTGCTGCAGACTGTTTCCAGGACCACCACGTGGAGGTGGAGTATGGTCTTGATCAGCTCTGGTTCACTGATCCTGATGCAAGCAGTCAAGCTATGGGTCGCTGACTGCATTCACTATTGCTGCATCTTGGGATCCCAGACTTTATTCAACCATTGAGGGCTAGTCTGTGTGTGCCTGAGGGTAAGAACGAATCTAGTTATATATAAATATATATAAATGTATATAATTGTGTGTAATTATATTGATTAATCCAACTGTGCGGTACGACGTGTATACGATGTGTTAGGAATGTACAGTGTTTACTGATGAAACTTACAGACTCATGTGTAATTCGAGAGGCAAAGCCCGCCTTCGGAAATAGTAATATATTGAGAAAGATGGTCAATTGTGTCTGTAAGTTGGGAAAAGTATCTTAAGAAGTGTTTCTTGAATAGAATGAGACACCTACCAGGAACATAAAAAAGGATGAAAGGGATTGATTCACAGTATCGTATGACATATTACTTAATAGTTTTACCCACAACCAAATTATTGTATGGAGGCGAATCATGGGAAAATACTTAAAATTAAGAAGGTAGAAGTAAATTGTGATCACTTTGAAATAAAATGATTGTTGATATACTATACCTTGTGCATCTGCTAGCACGCTTATCTGAAACTGTCTATCTTCCCCATCTGTGTCATAAGAGGGATATGGATAGACAAATACAGGGATTGCGTTTGAATTCATTGCAGGTTTAATCCTTTAACCAAAAGTCTCCAAATAAGAAGAGGCTTCTCTTACTAACGTTGCAACGAATGCAGTGCCAGTCTGTGATAGCAGGCCAGTCATAATGTATGTAACTGCTGGAGATTTCATCAGAAGATTCTATCCAGCATCTAAGGGAGCCATCTGCAGTGACTCAGATATGTTGCATAAGGCAACTGTGCAGCTTATCCATACTCACCAAAGACTTATACGCATCCAGTTTGTGATGACAATAATAGTATAGAGTTTCTATAAACTTATAATAATAATAATAATAATTCAAGTGAATGATCAAGCAAGCTAATTTTGTCTACAAGATGATAGACATTTTGAAACAAGTGAAAAATATTTGTTGACTGTTATTATTTATTTAATGTTGTAAAATATTTGAGTTTAAAACTTTTTAAAAAGAAAAGAGTAACTGTTTAATGAAATTGTAAATATTCACCAGAAGCCTTTCTTAAATTCTTTAAGTTGAATTCCAGTTCTTGTTGGTGAATTTAGGTATATAAATTACCCCTAGCAGAGTCAGAAAAACTATTAAATATCATAATCACAGAGGCGGATCATAAGAGGTAGCAGATAGGGACTCAGCGTACTACATCACTATCTTCTCTTGGAACTTACATAGCTTGACCCTACCTTTGTGTCTATATACCCTTACTCTCTTCAGAGAAGGGGGTATTGATAAGACCAGACTCTTATCTGGCACTATCCTGGTATCATCTGAAACACCTTTATGTCCAGGATATCTTATTTTTAATAAGATCTGAACCTCTCGCGACACACTTGTCTAGTTCTTGTACTCAGTTCCACGTTGGTAACCTTGTCATACCATTTTAATCAAGCACCCATTTTTGGTCGTTGTCTTTGTTGTTCTCCATGTCTCAGAGCCATACAATAGGACTGACTTCACATTTGAGTTGAAGATTTTTATTTTCGTGTTGGATCCGATTTCTCTTGATCTCCATATATTTCCCAATGCAATGAAAGTTCCTCTTGCTTTTTGTATTCTTAGTTTGATGTCACTGTCTGTCCCTCCAACTTTGTCTATATTGCTGCCAAGATATGTGTACGATTCTACATCTTGTATTGGTGTTTCTTCAAGTTCAACCCTGTTATCATTACCTGCATTTATTCTCATTATTTTTGTCTTTTCCCTGTATATTTTCAGACCCAATTGCTATGACCTCTCATCGAGTGTTTTCAATTTGTCCTGCATCTGATTACGGTTATGGGACAGAAGAGCCAAGTCATCAGCAAAATCCAGATCATCCAACTGCTTAGTCAGAGTCCACTGGATTCCATTTCTGTTGTGTGTTGTCGATGATCTCATAACCCAGTCTATTGCTAGTAAGAAAATAAATGGAGACAAGAAGCATCCCTGTCGCACTCCTGTTCTTATCCCAAACGGTTCTGTAAGCTGTCCTTGATGAAGAACTCTGCATGTCATGTCTTCATGTTTTCTTTATTAAATTAATGATCTTCAGGGGAACTCCATAATGCCTCATCAATTCCAAAGTGATTCTCTGTCTACACTGTCAAATGCCTTTTCGTAGTCCACACATCCGATGTATAGTGGTGAGTTTCATTCCAGACTTTGTTCAACTATTATTCTCAAAGTGGCTATCTGGTCTGTACATAATCTATTTTGTCGAAAACCTGCTTGTTCATCTCTCAGTTTCTTGTCTATGGACTCTTTTAATCTCTCAAGGATAATCCTGTTTAATGCTTTTCCTGGCACTGATAGTAACATTATTCCTCCATAATTTGTGCACTCTTGTAAATTTCCCTTCTTAGGCAACTTAACCAGATATCCGACCTTCCATTCTTTTGGTATCTCTTCCTTTTCCCAGACTTTACCAAGTAATTTATAAAACATCTCTGTGGCCGTGTCGAAATCTGCTTTGATGGCCTCTGCTGGAATGCCATCAGGTCCAGACGCTTTTCCATCTCTTAGAAGCTTTATGGCTTTCTTTATTTCTTCCTTCGTTGGTCTTTCACCGTTAATTTGTAGCTCTTCTTCTGCTGGCTGGATGTCCCGGGGGGTTTGTGGAGCTGGTCTATTGAGAAGGTCCTCAAAATATTCTGTCCACTTCTTCATTTGCTCTTGTATATTGCTGAGCAGTTTTCCATTCTTGTCATTTATGAGGCAACTTGTTTGCTTGTATTTCCCTGTTAGCTTCTTTGTGCTGCTATACAGTTCTCTCATATTTCGTTTGGCTGCAGCATCTTCTGCCTCTCTTGCCAACTCCTCAATATACTTCCTCTTGTTTCTTTCGATACTTCTTTTTACTTCTTTGTTTGCTTCTGTGTACACTTCTTAAGCCTTGGCTTTGAACTTCTGGTTTTGCTTGTGTTTAAATCTGCTTGTTTGTTCTGTCTTTTATCTGATGATCAGATTCCATTCTGTTGTATCGCTCGGTACAGAGTTTCCTATCTTAATGGTTAAAATATTTTTCTCTTGTTCATTTAAATGTTTATTATACTCTCAAAAGTGACCGTGATATTTACTTTGTGTAATTGTGTGTAAAATTTATGACAAACTTGACCGATTTCCACATTGGTTGTTAGATTGACCTATGGTTCAGTCATAATCTGATGTATTTGCCAGCTTCGTTTTATATTCTGTTCCTTTGCTACGTATTTATTCTTTGGTATTACTTCAGATATTTTGTAATTTTGTTTCTTTAAGAACTTTTCTGAATTTGTAGTGATCGTATTTTCGTACTTCCTCTTGAATTTATTGTCCTTTTTAGAGTTGAGACAGAATGTCAGATAAATAACATATTTGCTTTCATTGATGGGACATTTTAAAAAAAACTGATCTCTGTTTATCTGCAAGGTCACTTTTACTTCAGCTCTGTACTTATCTAACTTCTTTGTCCCTGTATTTATGTTTTATTTCCTGCTTGAATAAAGTTTGAAGAATATCTACGTCTACGTTTGATGTTTCTAGATTACAACATGCGCGTGCTAGTGCAGTGCCTGCTGTGTCGTGATTTCATGCATTGCATGATAGGAAACTATATACAGAGCGATACAACAGGAGGCAATCTGATCATCAGAACTGGTCTCCCCCAATCGAACTAGTGTTTCGGCCCATTATTATCCTTTACACTCTAAGGGGGGTGGGCCCACTTGGATCATGACAATACTAACGAATGTTCTTTCCCCAAAGAAAAAAAAATAAACAGAGAAAAAAGCAAGCGAAGTGTGGTCTACGTGTATGCCCTAACTAGTTTATGATAGTAATAGGTCTAGTTATTTGAGAGTACAATTACGAATCAGAAATGGAAGAATTCAAAACCTTATGATGTTTAACCAGTACAATGAACTGAGAAAGTATAGGAAAGTCAAATAAGGACACATTCCGCCATGGTGTCCATCAACTGTGGGTGACCGACGGGTCAGCCAAACCAGATTAAAGTGGAAAGACCTCCCTCAGTGAGATCAAGAGAAATCGGATCCAACACGAAAATAAGAATCTTCAACTCAAATGTGAAGTCAGTCCTATTGTATGGCTCTGAGACATGGAGAACAACAAAGACAACTACCAAAAAGCTACAGACTTTCATAGATGGGTGCTTCATAAACAAGTTGTCATTCCTAACATGTGTTCATTCATTAAAATTTTTTTTATATTTTTACCTAATTACTATCAAGGTGTAATCTAGCGTAAAACACTTTATGAATCTTTGATTAACGGAAGCATAGCGTCAAAGCTTCTGTTCATGAAGATCAACTAATGCCTCGCCTAATTTGCGATGTTACAAATAAAACAGTACTCAAAATATGATATTTTCTAAGGTGGTATTTTTTAAATTTACACTGGTTTGGGGGAGTCTTTCAGCAGTGTAGACTACTGGCTCGGATCCTTATTTATTTATTTTTTATATGTTAGCTTTAGTTTTTGTAAAATAGTGTTTCATTAACTTTTGTACTTCTGATGGGGTCTTAGTGCTTACGAGATTTTTTACACTCATTTCTACCTTGTGGTTACTACAGTATGTCTTAATGTTTTGTCTCTGCTGGTTATATATTTTGCAGTCCACCAGAAAGTGTCTAATTGTGTTTGGTTCTTGACACTCTTCACATGTGGGTTCCTTAATCATGAAATATCCAGTTCCAAGCTTGAGCCTCAGCAATTTTTTCGTTAATTGGTATTTTTAATTCATCTTGTATTTGACATTTTTTACTTGGTTTTTTTAGGATTTTAAATGAGTATCTTGCTTTTTTTACTTTGGTCCCATGCTATTATCCACTCTTTAGTCAATTAAGTTCTTAATTTCAAACTTCCCTAAGCCTACTTCAATTTTGTTATAGCTAGTTCTTCCCCCTTTGGTTTCTTTGTCTGCAAGCTCATTCCCTGCTATTCCAACATGTGCTGGTATCCATGTTAGTGTTACACTGCATCCTATAGTGTGCAGACATGTATTGACCTGCAGTATTTCCTCTATAATATCTGGCCTTTTACATTTATTTGTTTCTGAAAGCTAGTACTGATGAAAGGGAATCTGTGAGAATGGTTACTTTATTTGGTGGGTTTTCTGCAACTATTTCTAAATCTTTTAGGATTGCCACTATTCTGCTGTAAAGATGGATGTATTACTTGCTACTTTGTATCTTTTATAAATTTTCAGTTTTGGTATTGCTATATCTGCTCCTAATTGTCCTTCCTCATCTTTTGACCCATCCGTATATATAGTTAAGCTATTATTTATTTACCGTACTATGTACTCTAGTGCTTTACTTTTTGTTGAGATTATGTCTGTAGAAGTGCTTATGATCTTTGCTAAGTGGGAGTCAGTTTCTAGCACTTTTAGTTCCCTAGGTGGGATCTTTGCTTTATACTGAGCACTACTGTTTATCATATTAAATAGGTTTGGGTGTTGATCCACTTCATCCATTGTTTTCCACCCTCACGGGTATCTATTATGGTCTGGTGGAATGTGGCTTATGTGTTGGTTTTTCAAAGGTTTTGTGTGCTGGGTGAGTTCGATCTTTTGCCCAGTAGCTGAATCTCAGCTCTTTTCTCCTTAGCTCCAGGGGTATAATGCCTAGCGCTACTTCTAATGCCTCTGCTGATGTTCCCTTTGAGGCACTTGCTATTATTGACAGTGCTTGGTTTTGGATTGTGTCTAGTTTTTTTCTTATTGCTTGGAGCGGCGGATGCATAGACAACACTGGCATTGTCAAATTTGCCCTAATAAACGCTTTATAGGATGTTATCATTATCTTATTGCAAGCTTCCCAACCACTTCCTTTCACATATCTTAGCATGTTAATAAGTCCCCTACTGTTTTCTACTAATAAGTCTATGTGTTTGTTCCAGTTTAGTTGCTGGTCTAGTATCATACCCAGAAATATAGTGGTTATTGCTGTGCATAATTTTTGCTCATTAACGTTAATATTAATTATATTATTTTTAATTACATGCCCTCTAATGAAGATCATTCCTACTGTTTTTTCAATGTTTAGATTAAATCCCCACTCGTGCATCCAGTTGGCTACTTTATCTATTTGTGTACTGTTTTATAGAGGAATGGGAGATTTCTTCCCGTTCTCCATTTCGCAGCATCATCTGCTAACTGACATAGGTTGTTTTTTAAGACTTTAAACTCGTCTCCTAAGTCATTGACCATAATTGTGAATATAGATGGTGATATTACTGATCCCTCTGGGATTCCATTCTGTTGGTGCTGGATTCGAATCATGGTACAGACATGCTACAGTCTACGCAGCTGTAATTGGATACCTCTTTGAGTTAGGGAATGAAAGGGCGGTGAGGAAGGGAACTGGTCACCCTACCTTTCAATGCTGGACCTAGTATGGTGAAGTCTCTAACACTTCACTCCCCTATGGCAGTATCTGCTATGGGACTATATTTTTAGAAGAAAGAACAGTAATGGAGTTCAGGCTCAGTTGTTATCATGTCAATATTATTTTATGCAATGTGCCGCCTTTTTTCATTTCCAGATAGTCTGGCAGGGAAAGGTATGGATCACTGGAACTTCCAGTGGTATTGGTGAATACATTGCCTATTGTTTGGCTGGAGTTGGGTGTAGACTTGTTCTTTCTGCTCGTAGAAAAGTTGAACTAGAAAAAGTGAAACAAACATGTCTGCAGATCAGTGAGTCTGCTTCCATGCTATTTTGTCGTATGCCTTGATAAATTGTTTTTGGTTTTGGTTATTTAGACGAGAAATGCTGAAGCCTGTCTTAAGACTTCATAACAGCAATATTTGAGTACAATTTTTGTTTTTACATGCTGGGAATCAAATGTATTTCCCAGGGTGTCCCTGGTGAGAGAAAGAAAGAGTATGCTTTTAAATTGTTCATTCCTCTACTGTCAATGACAGGGGTTGTAGCAAATTTCCTTAATCATTTTCCAGAGTTTTTCCAGCCTTTTCAAGGTCTAAGAATAAGATTTTCAAGGATATGAGAATCAGGATTTATACCAGATTTTTCTCTATTATCGGAAAAACAATTTAATGAAAACTAATCGCTAAGCTAATCATTTAGTGCAAGAAAGAATAGGACTTCTGCTACTTCAATCGAGGCGACTAATATGAGGTTGTACATGATGCAGTACATGAGGTTGTACATGATGCAGTACATGAGGTTGTACATGATGCAGTACATGAGGTTGTACATGATGCAGTACATGAGGTTGTACATGATGCAGTACATGAGGTTGTACATGATGCAGTACATGAGGTTGTACATGATGCAGTACATGAGGCTTACAACCTCATCATGTAAAAGAAATTGCTGCAGGAATCACTGCTGCAAGAACATATGAATGATTGGTGCAAGGGGACCAAGAGCAGTTATGGCTCCACGCTTCATAAGGACGAGAAGGATGATGATCAAATATGTTCTGCAGTGGAACTAGAAATGTCATTCTCACACTAAGAAATGTTTCCGGAATGTAGATAGTGATTTGTATTTTTACATATATGAATACATAATCAGTTTCAACAGAACAAAGCATGTAGACATGGTAAACACGCAGGCCTCTTTTAAATTGTTATCATCACTTTTATTGGGTTTAGCAAAATTAATAATAAAGCAGTTATATGACATGGGAAAAGTTCTGTTTTTTTATTCCCAGCCAAGCCTTAAAAAATGTTTTCCTCATCTTTCATATTGCTGACTTTTGCGAGCAGTCTTATAGAACAACAAAAGTTATTGCATTTCTTAAATTGTTCTTTACAGGTAAAGGCAGGGTTTCCGAGGATGGCATTATGATCTTACCTCTAGATTTTGTGGCTTATGAAACGCATAAATCAGCAGTGCAGAAAGTAATAGAGAATTTTAGTAAGGTAATTTCATTACTTTCCTTATCTCATGCAACTTCATGGTTCTGTCAATTTTCTTTCTTTTTCATCTCTGCCTTTCCGGTCAAACAAAATTAGTTCGCTTGAGTCTGCTTGTTTATTCTCTTGCACATGGGGTTTCCTTCGAGCCTCGTAAATTTTGCAGCTTGTTGTAAGATTCTGTTGTCTCGTCTGTATGTGGTAGAATTATGGAAATACATGTCTATATCTATTTTCATTTTCCTCATTTCTCTTATACTCGACTTGTTACCTACAGATATTTTTCTGTTAACTTTTACTTTCCCACACACAAGCTATCTTTTTTCCCATTTCTTCTAATTTAGCATGCGCAGTTTTGGACTTTGCGCTAAATCACTTTGATGTTGAGTTTACGAGTAGACCTGATTAGCACGCGAGTGGTTTTATGTTAATTGCAAGACGCCAGAGATCTAGAATCGACGTAACAGTGACAAAACAGAGGAGAGTGGCGTTAAGTCTTAGCGAAATCTTCGTTAAGTACCGGGATCAGGGGAAATAAGTCAGAGACAATTACTATTATCTTCCCCTGAATCTGCTCACCTGTAAGTAATAATTCTCGATGAGTAATTTGAGATGAAAGACTTTGACCGCTGGGAATGGCCATTTGAAGCGGAAGGTGTAAAGTCTGGACTTTGGTCTCAGCGTGAGAAATGCGGGTATTTGCAGAAATGAGTTAAGGAATATGTAGATTTTTCCAAGGTGCTACATCTGGCAAATTGAGTCTGTTTCAGGTCTTAGACGTAACTTATTTCTTTCATCCGAGATATATATATATATTCTAGATTTTCTACCAAAATTCATCCAAGTACCGCCAGCAAGACTAGAACCTTCTAGCTTTCGAGTCCTAGATCTCTGTTAATGGAGTATCATTTAGTTGGTCGAATTGGAGAGAGTTTCTACTTTTGCGCTGTGGTAAATATATATATCTAGTAGTGATTGGGTGATTTAAGTGGTGATCGCTTATTTTATTTCACTAGTTAATTTCTGTGTAGAGAGATTAAATGATAATTCAGTTATATTCTCTAAAGTTACTGCGTTACAGTGGAGAGCAAATAAATTGTATTTCTAGCTAAACTCATTCGGCTATTAATAAATTTGATTAAACTGCTAGTAACCAGCAAAAGAATAGTTTAACTAACTAAGTAAATGCACTGATGACTCATGAGTATTGACAAAATATATTTTTATGTATTTCTAATTCATGATGATGGGGTTTTTTTTTTGAATGACTAGAATTTATTTCACGGAAGTTTAACGATGAGACTAGCTCTAAGCTTGTGGTTTCTAATTTAAGTTGAATAACCGAAGTGAATATTATTAACGCGTAGGATTAGATATACTATTAGGGTTGAGTATTTATGTGTTTCTTTTCTTCCCTATACAGTATTTTGGGTCATAAACCCCAAATCTTACCAGCGGCTTTCATTACCTATGTAACTGAGAAGAACTCTACTTAAAGAACATTCTGAATATAATTACCGGGTTTTGCAAGTGACCTGTCTGGCCTCGTGTTTTTTACACCCAGAAGAACGACAGAGTACTGGCCCAAAAGTAATATTAAGAATAAATGGTAACTGGACTTACAGAATATCCAGATTTCTTTCTCAAGTTCATATATA
Source organism: Oreohelix idahoensis (assembly GCA_024509875.1). Classification (NCBI taxonomy): domain Eukaryota; kingdom Metazoa; phylum Mollusca; class Gastropoda; order Stylommatophora; family Oreohelicidae; genus Oreohelix; species Oreohelix idahoensis. Next base: position 49,122 of record JAMPIV010011027.1, read on the forward strand.
CTTCGCCTGTGGTGGCGACTGAAATAACATTTGACATTTCCCATATAACGACCATTGTGTTGTGAAGGAGATTTATCCTAAACCGATTTATGTACCTGACATTCAACTTAACGAGTGAAATTCCAAGCTATTGTACTCTGTGAACATTAGATATCATAAGTACTTTCCTAACTGGACAATAATTGAAGTGACCTTCATCAACCTCCTATTTACAACAATGAGACAAGCGTTTCCCAACATTTTGATTAATTAGTCTTTGGAGAAACTGGGGTTTGACTCGCCAATAAACTCAAACTTGGATGGTCTGTGAGTGACTGAACAATTTGTTCCAGATGTTATGAAAAGCAATAAGTAGGTAAGAGTGCGCATGTTGTCTGTGATCACAGCTGTCAGAGCGAGAGAATAACAGGGATGAATAATTTGTTTATGATTTAACCCATGTAATAACTTTGTATTTTCACTTGTATGCCAGTTTTTGCTAATGCTGTTTCCTTCTTAGAATAGATTAGTAATATATATAAACTCTGTTCTTTACTGAGAGAGAAAATTTGGGACCTTAGCGTATAAATCTGTGACTCTTTGGGCTATAACTTCTCTTATAACGGGATCTTGGCAACAGAGGGGGAAAGGATTACACCTAGGAGTCTATCTCTTTAATTGATTCTTAACCTATGCTTATTGTATTTGGTTTGATATTCAATATTGTCGATGTAACGTTTCTTTTTATGATAAATAAAAATTTACATACATTTTATCTACGTGTGGCGGTTAGCTTGTTCAAAAAGATCCCTATTTCATATAGTTTTTCACGTATGTGCGTCTAATCGTCGTCACTTATCTGTGTGTGTGTATATGTGAGTGGTTATATATATATATATATATATATATATATATATATATATATATATATATATATATATATATATATATATATATATATATATATATATATAGGAAACTGTCCGATCTGAACTCTCAGTCGTAATCGATAGGCGGGTTTGATTATCTATCAAATTCAGGGACAGATTTTACTTTTCACCATTTCATTAATTACCCTATCGAAAATATACGACACTGTACTCCATTGACTGTAGCCTTGTAATGTTTTCTATATGGTTGATTTTCATGGAATTTAGGGCCCCTGTTATGATACGTGCTGCCTAATGTTGGAGTTTGTTTACTTTACCAAAATTTTGACCTAGCTGCCGTTGATCAGGCTGTGATGCCATATTCCATAACAGGAATGACTCTACCTGTGTACAGTTTTTTGAGGATGTTTTCATCAGCACCCCATGTAGTACCAGCTGATTTATTTTTTGATGGCCATGTGCTGTTTTGCTCTAATCTGTATTTTTGTTATCTGTGTTTTCAATGTCAAGCGTCAGTCCAGTGTGATACCTAGGTATGTCAGTGTTTTTTCATCTCACTGCTTGCCCATTAAGTTGAAGTTTTGTTTGCTGTGGTTTGTTTGACAAAGTACATATGGTGTGTGTTTTTTTTTTTTTGTTCATTGATTGTTCTTGGTACAGCTTTTGGAAAGTGCTACATTTACTAGGTGACTGGGGCAAAGTCTACAGACAGGGGGTATGATGTGCTGGTGTTGTGGGTAGTGGGTTTCCCCCCTTGCTTCACCCTAGGCCTAGTGAATTCTGTTCATGAAAGGAGCGACCATTGCGGTATTAGTCTCTTGGCCTAGCAAAACCTCTCATACCCCAAGATCGTTGTGCGTGGTGAAGAGCCACACCCTCCTCGAGGTAGTCCTGGTAACTGAGGGTGCGAATCCTCAGGCTAAACACAACGGATCTAGAGGAGCAAACCTCGATAATAAAACCGGTGCACTACACCGTACACGCCCTCTGTGGGTGGGAAGGAGCCAGATGGATACTGAACAAGTCTTGGGAGTGGGAACGAGTGTGGACTGCTCCCTGAAGATCGGAACCCATCGTACAGGCACAGAGACTCAGGACGTGACGATCCTATTGCCTTCAACTCTTGGTCACATGCCTAGAGCCTCTGAGAACTCGGCGTAACCAGCAGGCAATTTGGTGGCGGGGAAAGAGCACTGTGAGCCCTACCTTGGCTACGTATCACAAGGAGACGCAGAAACACCCCCTTTATCTCCCCCAGAGCTGGCACAGTACACTTCTGACTTCTACCCGGGGCGTTAGGAAATCCACAGGCACCCCAGCATCACAATGCCAAGAAGATGACAAAGTTGGAATTTACTAACTCAAACCTGGCAGAGCAAGTCCTCCAACAGATGCGGCCGATGCTGGGCCCACTGGCGCGTGGACACGTCCCGATCCCCATCGAGACTTGCCCGGGGAGCCCACCCCGGCTCAAAAAAGCAGAGAAGGCCACTCTCCAAACCTCCGATGTCTTGCGGGCAGTGTTAGGATGTGCAAGAACATGGACAGGAAGACTCCACAACTTCCCCACTGAAGACACGCCCACGGCGACCGTTGCCTCAACTGGCTGTGTGTGGTGTACCCGGAAACGGGGCCTCCCAGTACTGAGACACAGTTAAGTCCCCGATGTCATTTATCGGTGCAGAGTTGAGAGAGATGGCTGAGCATCACAATCCCCCCTGTGTTGCAGCATGATGAGAACCCAGAATTGCACACTGAGCTTGGGGGGAATCACTTGGGCACCAGACTTAATACTGGCTCTTGACTGGATGGCCGCATGCAGGAGATTTCTACAATGGGGGGTTGGCAGGTGGTGGGTATCTGGAAGTGGCTCTGTGCAGGACGTGAGGATTCCTTGGGTGAGCCCAGAACCAGAGCACAGCATTGTGCAAGCTCTGCATAGTTGGAGAGCCCCCTGGATGACGGGGAATGCACAGTGTGCTACCCCACCTGTCCCCAACTGCTAACTTAGAACCAGAAGTGGGGTCCTCTGTATGCGTGCCAGGATAAAATGCCTGGGAAAGAGACTGGAGCTCAGAACTCCCTAACTCAAAGTTGCAGGATGGCAGGAAAGACATGGCTATTTTGAAGATAATGCAACCATATTTTCACCATACGAGCTCGGACGCCGCCTCGGTAAACAAGGTCCGCGCAGAGCAGTGACACCCCCAGGCTGCTTGCGAATAGTCTACTACTGGGAACATAAACAGATTAGGGATGAGCCCACTCTCCCGTTGAACAGGTGCTAAAGTCATAGATACTGGGCCAGAAGGCGCACCGGAAACCACAGTATCACGCAACTCGCTTTTTTTTTCTATGGAGAGTACACCGTCAAATAAATCTCGTACTGGTGCTCGCCCTGTGGAGCTCCACCAGGCAGGTGCAGTGCCGGGCTCTGAGCCTCGACAGAGCCCACCCTCAGCTACTGGAGGACCCTCTAGACCGTCTTGTGGAGTCAGCAGACGGCGGAGGAGAACTACTGACCAAAACAAAACAGAAAAAGAGAAACCCAGAGTGCCACTTGTCATGATGCACTGGAATGCAGAGGGAGTGAACAGCAAGCAGGCTGGATACAGCAAAAAGACAGAGCTGGAAAACATCTTGTATGAGAAGCAAGTCAGTGTTTGCTGTATCCAAGAGACTCACTTGAAAGCAGATCAAACCTTTAAAATAAGGGGATATCAATGCTTCAGATCCGACAGAAAAGATAGACGAAAAGGAGGAGTACTTACTCTTGTAAGGAATAACATTCCTGCACACGAAAGGAAAACCTTCATGGATGGAGCAGAATATCAGCTGTTGCAGATAAAGGTAGACAAGATGGAAATAGAACTCCTGAACTATTACTGTCCGAACAACAAACCACTGAGTCTCAGCTCTATACAGGTACCAGCCACCAACTTTATAGCAGTTGGAGACTTTAATAGCCACTCCCAGAGCTGGGGCTATAACCATCTGGATCACAGAGGTGAAGAGGTTGAAACTTGGCAAGATGATCACTCCCTAATCCTAGTCAATAATGCCACAGATACTCCTACCTTCTACTCCAGAGGATGGCACACAACTTCAACACCAGATCTTGCCTTCTCCACACCAGATATAGCTGGATCTATTAGTAGAGAAGTAGGAGACCAACTAGGGGGAAGCGACCATCGCCCAATCTTTCTTACTGTCCAGAGTGCAACTCTCAGTACAGGCCCAGCCATTACAAGATGGAACTACAAAAAAGCCAACTGGGGTTTATTCAGGCATCAGGTGAACACGCTGCTGTCTACCCTCAAGGTACAGAACAGAGACATTAATGAAGTGGTAAAAGACTTCAACAGATGCATACTACAAGCTGCAAAAGAAACCATTCCCAAAGGATGCCGGCGTAACTACATACCATACTGGTCCAGCACACTCCAAGAACGTCAGGAAGCCATGGACAGGGCTAGAAAGGACGCAGAGTCTCAGCCTTCACTTGAAACTCACAACAAATGGAAAAAGGCTGTAGCAGAGTTTCAGAGAACAAAGCTAGAAGAAAAACGGAAAAGCTGGAGAACTAAAACGGCATCGCTGAACCTTGAGAAAGACGGCAGGAAACTTTGGAGATTAGTCAAGTCTCTAAATGAAGAGCGTTCCTCACCTAGGCAGACTATCACATTGGATGAAGGTGGCAAACTTTTCAGAGGAAAACAAGCTGCAGACTTGTTTGCTAGAAGATACAGTTCAGAAAGCAACTTACCCATTAACATAGATCATCAGAGAGAGAAAAGAAATACTGGCAACCATGGGACAGACAGATACTCCTGCCCCAATGAGGGAACCCATCACACTAGGAGAACTACAGAAGGCTATTTCCAAGCTTAAGTTTCAAAAGTCACCCGGCCCAGACAAAATCAGCAACGAAATGCTAGTAAATCTGAGCTCAGCAGCAAAGACAAAACTGCTTGAGATATTCAACCACAGCTGGTTGAAAGGAACGGTACCCCAAGTATGGAGAGAAGCCATCACAATACCCATACTAAAGAAAGGGAAATGTAAGACCGAGGCTGCAAGTTACCGGCCAATCAGTCTCACAAGCTGTGTTGGGAAGACTATGGAGCGAATAGTCAACCACAGATTGAAATGGTATTTAGAGTCTGAGCAGATCCTGGTGCCGGAACAAGCTGGATTTAGAGAATGCTACAGTATAGAAGACCAAGTTACTTACTTGTCTCAAGCAATAGAAGATGCCTTCCAGGAGAAGAAAAAGGTCCTAACGATCTGGGTCGACTTCAAGCAGGCCTTTGACAAGGTGTGGAAAGATGGCCTCATTGCAAAACTTAGGAGAAGTGGAATCCAAGGCAACATGATGAAATGGATCCAGTCATACTTGCATAACAGGAGAACTAGAGTCACTCTTGACGGTCTGCAGAGCAGAAAAGTGTTGCTCCATCAGGGGGTACCTCAAGGAGGAGTAATTTCCCCAACACTCTTCCTTGTTTACATCAATGACCTGGTGAAAGATCTCCCTGCAGGAGTGAAAGCTGCCTTATATGCAGATGACCTAGTACTCTGGTGCGCTGATGAAAATGTCACCACAGCAAATTATAGAATGCAGCGGGCAGCAGACATGCTAGTGTCATGGGCAGAGAAATGGCTTATCACAATAAACACAGACAAAACCTCCACAACACTGTTCTCCCTCGCCCCCAAGGACAAATCAGCTAACATACACCTAGGGACAACCGTGATCAAGGAAGAAAGCTACCCCACCTATCTTGGGGTGACATTTGACCAAAGGCTTACATGGAATAAGCATATTGAAAATGCAGAAGGAAAGGCCCGAAGGCGACTAGGCATACTCAGAAAATTAGCAGGTACCAACTGGGGAGCAAATGAACGAAATCTAAAGAAGATTTATAATGGAGTAATAAGACCACACTTAGAGTTTAGCTCAGCAGCATGGTCATCAGCTGCTAACTCACATCTGCAGTCTTTGGACAAGGTGCAAAATCAAGCTCTCAGGCTCATTACAGGAGCCATGAAAACTACACCAATAACAGAGATGCAGAAGGTTGCTGGATTACAGACATTGTCCCATAGAAGAGACACAAAAACCATGATCCAGATGGAAAAGTATAACAGTATGCCAATGCACCCAATGAAGGCAAGACTAGATGATCTGGCATTGGGACGTCTAAAGCGTAGCAGCTTTGTGCATCGGGGGAAAAGACTTATAAGACAGCATCAAGAAGACCTATCCATGAAGACAACACCACTGAAGCCCACCCTATACCCTGTACCATGGGAGCAGGCCAGCAGTGCCCTCCAAATTAATACATCAGTCAGTGGTCTCACAAGTGGATGTGAGTATAATGATCTGCAAAAACGAACTGCTACATTGAGTATGATCCAAGAAAGCTATCCCGATCAATCATGGATACATGCCTATACAGATGGATCAGCAACTAATGCTGTTAGGAATGGAGGTGCCGGTATCTTTATCTCATATCCTGACAACCACTATGAGACTAGGCACATTCCCACTGGTAAATTCTGTTCCAACTATACAGCTGAGGTTCAAGCTCTAGAGCAAGCTGTAAATATGATTTATAACACCAACTCTGACTGCCACCAGGTAGTCATCCTCACAGATGCACTGTCTGTCCTGCAAGCTCTCAAGGGTGGTAAACTCCCGCATCTGAGAAATGAACTAAACAAGGTAGCTGCCAAAAAGAGAACCATACTTCAGTGGGTACCATCTCATTGTGGTGTACCCGGAAATGAAAAGGCAGATAAACTTGCAAAAAAGGGAGGAGAATGTGAACAAGAAGATAATGAAGTCACATACTTTGAGAAAAAAGAGAGCTATCCAGACTATCAGAAGAGAACAGAACCAACCCAAAGACGACTATCACACTCTCGACCGGCAGGGACAGATAACTATTTTTCGACTCAGGACAGGGCATAACAAACTGAATAAACACATGCACAAGCTACGATTGTCTGCTTCACCACTGTGCACATGTGGATTAAACGAACAAACTGCTGAGCATGTTCTACAGGACTGTCCTCTGTATGACCAGTTAAGAAAGATATACTGGCCGAATGACTCAACACTAAACTCAAAGCTATATGGAGTTAAAGAGGAACTTCAAACAACAGTCGAATTCATCATGAGAACTCGTCTGACGGTGTAATCATCAAAGATGCGATCGCAAGAAGAAGAAGACTAGGTGACTAAGTTTGGCAGGCAGGACCAATTCCTGTTCACACCTGTACTTTGGGCAAACGCCAAGGAAAACGACAATTATTACTCCTTCAATAACCGAGAAAGGACCACAATAGAAAACCGCTGGCCACTGGTTTTGATCCGGTACTATATTAGGAAGAAAAAGAACATTTAACCAAAAATACCAATATCCTATACTATCACACGTAAGGGTATAATCTCTTATCGTTTCCGTCACCTAATTAAATTAAAAGGCACACGGGTCTTAGCCTATCTTATCGCACTTCGCTTAGCGAGTACAGGTTGGGTTTTAGGCATGCCGCCTCCCCCCCTCCCCCCCGCGACGGTAAAACAATCAGCGCACAATGTCAGTCTAAAAGATGTGACAATTCACACCTTCGGCATAGCAGGGAAAATCAAGGAACTTCGTTTCCGGGATAAAGAATTTTACCCTTCGCTCTACTCGCGATGCCGAACGACACCAAAAGACATGGGCCGTGTGAACGGGCCCCTTTTATATTTCCGTCCGTTTCCGCAGATCAAAGCTTTACATCCCCAGAAATGCATGGACATCAAAGGTGGTCGGGAAGTATTATTATTGCCCTTGTATTTCTTCAAGGATCTGGTCTTTTCCCCACGTGCGTCTGTCTAATGACCAATGATTGACAGATCAGCTCGCGTGAGAACTCAGGTAAACAAACCAGGTTCGCTCCCCTTGTTAGGACTGCCAGGTGCGAAAGTTTGTAAACACTCCTCAGCGCATGTAAAACAGGAAAAATAGGCGTTGCTTCAAAATGTAAGTCAGACAGACAGCAAAATTCGTGGTTTTTGCGTAGCAAAATTATAAACACTAAATGGGGAAGCAAAAGTGGTCGGATTTCTGTAGGATTATTGAGGCTATATTTACATTATAAGTCACATCCCGTATACACAAATTGGGATAATCGCTGCTGCTACATAGTTCGTATACTGTGGTGATGCACAGTGGTTTAAAAAAAATACTTTTGAATAAGTAAAATTGCCGTTAGGTATTGATGCTTTTTAATTTAATTCCCGTCTTATGACGGGCTTTTACACTAGTAATTTTATATTTGTGCATTTAATGTAAGTTTGCCCCTAATGGTTCCCGGGGGTCTCTGGAGCGATAAATAAAGAATAGGATTACTGCGCCTTAACGTATGTCGTACAAGGCGACTAATATGAGGTTGGGCATGAGGGATGGCAACCTCATCATGTAAAACAAATAGCTCCAGAAACCACAACTGCAAGAGGATGTGAATGTACTGTAGAAGCTTCCTGCATGGGGACCAGTTGCAATAATGATGATGGTGATATGTAAGCTTAACGATTTTTCGTTCTAATAAAATGTATTCAATCGATCAATACCCTTTAGCTCCCCAACGAGCAGGGGCGTGTTTAATTAAAGTAGTTGGCACCCAGGGCTGATCCCTCATTTCTTCTTCTTCTTTGATCCTTGGCCGCCGAATTTAAAAGCAGTTAGTGGCCATCACGCCTAGTGGCGTCTTGTAGGGCAGCAACAAACTGCTTCCACTTTGCTCAGGTCGGCGACCATCCTTTGTGCAGTGCCTCAGCTCTGATTCACTGTTTGCATCTCAGCCTCTACAGTTTTCCGCCAAGTTGTTTTTGATCGGCCTATCTTTCACTGTCCTCCATAAGTCCATTAGCATAGCTGTTCTTGTGATGGCATCGGGGTCTCTTCTGATGACGTGGCCAAGCCAACTACTGCGTCTGTCAGATATGATGGTATGCGTGTCCTCTTGGTTACTCCGAGTAAGCAGTTCTTGGTTGGTGATGGTATTCGGCCAAAAGATTCGAAGAATTTTCCTTAGTCTGATTGTGTGGAAATAGGACAATTTACATGTTCTTCTGTGTTACTCTCTAGCATGCCGCACCATAGAGAAGCACAGAAAGTACACTGCTGTCATATAATCTTAATTTGGTGTTCCTTCTGTTCTAGATACACCTTTGGCACCCCCCATAACAATAAATTATGCTGCAAGTAGATTTTTAAACAATACAGTAATGTCATAATACTGTCCGATGGCACCCCTTCTTGGCTGTCACCTATGGCGGACCACCCACACCCCCTTAGTAAGCCACTGCCAATGAACCTAGGCCTTCAATAAACACACGCCAAGTCCTCCTGTCACGGACCACCAGCTCAAGTAATTGCCATGTCTTCCACACCATTTCCATCACTGTCTCCATTTCTCTTCTCTGTGTGTTTTCCGATCTACGTCTGCCTCTTTTACCATGTAGATTTCAGAATATGAACTGCCTTGTAATGCTATCAACAGGTTTCCTTAGTATGTGTTCTATCCATCGCCAGTGTCTTCTCATCTAGTGTTCCTCTGGCACTTGTCCGGTTCTTGTCATCGGCAATAAAATGTAGTATTTGTATGTAATATTTTTATTTATCGACTTACGTATATTTTTTCTAAAAAGGGCCCCTTAGTTTTCATTGGACAATCAAAGGGGCCCAAAGCACAAAAGATGTTAAAGAAGACCTGCTCTAGATATAATGGTTAGTTGCGAATACGGCCTACTCCAAATATGCATCCGCGGACCAAAACATATGGTAGTTACTGGGTACTTCTTTCTCCTTTAAGGTGTGGCAGCATTGGTCGCTGCATTAATTCTATAATGTGTGGCTGCCTGCGCTAACAGGTGGGTACCTCACATGGCCGTTGCATGCCCAGGTTCTTTGCTTCAGTAGCTAGCGATGACATGATTGATTTACAAGTTACAGACACAGCGAGCGATGACACAACGCCAAACAGAGCTTCCATATAACTAGTCAACGCCACGGTCAACTGAAGATAGTTTATTTACACTGATGTGGACCCCTGCTGTTACTTGGACCTCTACAATCTTGGTCCGTCACTGTTTCTTCCTCAACTCTCGTTCAGCATTGTAACTACACATTATAGCGTCTAACCAAAATGGTTGTCCAGGTGCTATCAGTATCTACTTCTGTTCACAAGAACAACCTATTGTCCCAACTTGTTACTGTTCCACACGTTATAAAAACTCGACCCAGACTTACCTGCGAATTACTTACAGAACACCCTTGCTAGAAGACTCAATAGCCTTCAACATGAAAGACACAAGTAAATGCTCCACTACACTGACATCCACGACTCATAGACTCAAGTAAATACTTCCAGCTTGTACATCACTCCCAACCAATATACAAACAACAACTATAATCAGTCAATCAGATTAACACAACTGAACATCACAACCATGAAATCTAGACGTTTAGAAACCCACACAAACCATAACTTAAGTTGCAGCATCCCACTTCAAGACTTCTATCATACACTTCATCCAACCTATTACAACTCCAGCAAAACCTAATCTTCCAAACCAATCAACCAGAAATAATTACGTTCAAATAACCTTTCCACATTAATAAACAAATCAGCATGTCAACACTCCTAAACCTACCTTAATACCCCCGAAACTTAAAAATCAAGGATCCAGTTTTCTTGTTACACAATTAATACATAAAAATGCATTACACTTTTAACACAACGTGAAAAATATTCCCCCCTGCCCAATCCTCAATCCGCACTAACAATCATAACAACTTTAAAATACACATAACTCAAATTAAATCTTACATATCCCCCAACAAATTCCAAACCCCCCAAATAAAAAATTCCTCAAGTATTCCCCATTCTTCCCCTAATTCCAGGGTTTCTACACTAAAACCACAGTTCTCCAACCTCCACTCTCAAGTATTCCATTCCGTTATCTGAACCCTAAACCAAATTAGGTACCCAATCAGATCTCTTTTCACACATCAACATCCAATCTAATTAATCGGCAATACTACCCAAACATCCACCAAGGTTATAACAAAACATTCACTCACACCGCCCACGTCGTCCAATAATTTCATCGGTTCCCAGTAGAAAACATCTATACACACAACTTCTCTACACTACTACCCTATCAACTACTCACAGGTGAAAAAATACACATAATTCCCAACCCCCCAAGACTGTAAGTTCATCAAACGAATCCAGCACTATATCAAGACATCAACATCCATGATAACATCACGTAAGATCAATGTGCAACCAACACAACCTGTCACTACTCTATAAGAATATATCACCAGACCTATACGTAAACTCTACTACTCCTATCATAGTCACGACTATACAAAAAAACCATGACATTATTCAAACCACCATAGAAACTACCCCAACACATAACCGCAGAAAAATCATCTAGACCTACAACCCAAACCCACTAAATTTACCCCAAACAACCAACTGATGTACCCTGTAATCGTCTATAGTGCCTTGCTACTATCCTATATACATCACAATAGAGGCTCACATCATGAAAATAATACCCAGAACCAACGTAAGTTCCTATTTCTGTCAAAAAAAAACAATAGACTGTGATTGAAAATAATCTTTCGGCATCTTATACTAGCTTACACATTACAAGTAGCCAAAATGACTTCACCATAGCCATCATAAAAAGCAGCACACGTCACCCTATCATAAATCCTGAGATAAATCAGTCGATTGCACCCAAATCACACTAACAAATAAAACGATATATTACCCTCATCATGTTTATGTTATAGTAGCACTCTAATAAAATATCTGACCATTCCTCACTTTTACTCACCTCATGATTTCCCACTTTAGACACCCCCCAACCACAATTAGTCGCCACTCCCGAGACCACCTCCATCCAACATGAACCCCCCCCCACCCATTTGTACACTCAACATACCACGATGCATCCACCAGCAGCATAACTTTAGGGGATGATCCTGTCGATTTACACGGCCCAGGGGATACCAAGACCATCCCTCTATACCTACAAACATCATTAAGTCACACCGATCATCCTGAGCCTCCATTACCACCCTGTGTATTTACGCAATACAGGCAGACACACGCATAGATATGAACCCAAAAGCACAATCATACCCTAGCTACGATTCATGATATCCTAGCTGTGTATATGGCATTCCATATTCAACATGCAACACTACCCTTAAAACTCTCTAATCGTATAGATCCGTAAATCATACAAGATAACCCCATCCTTTACATATACTGCCCCCCAAACCCTCACCGCAACCCTTACATAAATATCATAAGCGATCACCACTCAAAGGTCAAAGACCCCCCAATACTCACATGACTTCTCATTCTAATGTTGGTTTTTTCAATTTACCCCAAGTCATTGTCATATCGGGCTTAAGGGGTTACTGTAATATATGGTAATGACCAGATACCTCGCCTCACTACACTATCTAAGTCAGTACTCTTACGCCCCATTCCAAAGTCCCCATATCTATGCACCACCTATAAAACACAACTCTACACATTACACGTAAAACTTCCAACCCCAACTAGCACAGTTCCTAACCAACTATCGCGTCCACTGTACCACACCGGCTCAAGAACATAATCAACACTTCTACATATCACTATCCACTGTCGACGCCATATATGTGATACACGACACCTGTCCTAAACAACCTCTGGTCTTCCTCATACAACCACACAACTATGGCACCATAACAAAGACCCAGGTGATCCAATGATTGTGCTCCAACAAAAAAATAAATCTCAAACAATACGTTCGTCCCTATACATAAGAACTCACACCGACAGCACTGACATCCAAAGGAAGTTGATAAAGAACCGCCACATCCACACCCCCGCCCCCTAATACCCACGTATACCAAAGAGCTACTATACCCATTTCGGCGTCCTCTGATTAAATCACCCTCGGTGTCACCCAACCACCATCTCAATGTACCAAGATAACTTAAAGAAAACCTGTGTACAACATCACATTCAAAACCCATATAATAAATCCTATCTCAACCCACACACCAGCATACTCCCAGCTCCACCTACATCCAAACGCCCATGTACAACTCCTCCCCCCCCTACACCCTCCAATACCACCCCACAGACCGAATGTGCCTCTATCAATAGCGTCCCATAAACTGAGACATGTGTCCCAAGAATCACAATAACCGACTGACCAAGTACCCCCTAATAAATCCCATCCCCCATTTCCAAAAAAAAAAAAAATCCCAACCTAAACCCCTCCCCCCCCCTCCTGAAAAGTATCCAAAAATCCAGTGTTGCTCATGCACCAGATGTAACCCCACCATCAGATTGTTCCCTCTCCACTCCCCTTCCCCAACAACCCACACCCCATTACCCTACCCACTCAGATAGAATCCTACCCGCTCCCCCGATGAACCCAACCCCCCCCCTCCCACCCTCCCCAACCCGCACCCCCCCCCCCAGACAATACTCAATCCCCAACCTCTTAATTAGCCCCTAACCCAAAACCCTCCCCCCTGCCCACCTCCCTCCAAGCCCACCCTGAAACACAAAACTCCACCCGAAAACAAGGTCCCCCCCCCTCCACTCCCCCAACACCCTCCATCCCTCGAAGTTAAAATTCGTCCCCCCCTATCCCGGCTCCACCTAGCCTCAAACCACTGCCCCCCAAACCACCCTGCTCTAACCCCCAACCGTCATAACCCGTACCCCTTCCCCGCAGCCCCCCTGATGACCCCCCACCCCCGCCCACCATTGGTTTAGACCCGCTAATATCTTACCTATGTACACAATGACGGCCACGCCACCCCCCACCCTATCCCACCAACCTCCTTGGCCCCAAGAACGTACCCACCCCCCACCCCCATTCCCCACCCTCGTTAACCCCAACACCATTACACCACTCCACAACCTCTTCCCCCAAAATCCCCCCCCCCCTCCCTCCCCCCGCCCCCCCACTCAATCAACCCCTAGACTCACTCCCGCAACCCCCCCACACCCTCTCTGCCACCCCAACCACCCCCCCACGCCCCGATGAATAAACCCCATTCGTACACCCACCCTAAACCCCATACCTTCCCATAGATTACTACACCTCCCCCTTAAACACCCCCCACCCACCACCCTCCGCGACACCCCCACCACCGCCCGCCTACCCCCAAGTCAACCCCCCCCTCCCCCTTCCCTCCGCCCAGGCACGATCCCCCCAATATACCCCTCACGCCTCCACCCCCCCCCCCCCCCCCCCTCCCACCCCCACAACCCGCGGCCTAAACACTTCCCCAAAACTGGCGCCTCCTTGGCATTATCCCCCCCTCATTCTATACCCCCTGGGTCCCACGCCTCACAGACCGGATCTTCAGCATACTTTCCCCATACACCCCTCTCCGTCTCCCCCCCCCATTTCGCCTCCTCCTCTTATTTCCCCCATCCACCCCTACCACCCAACCGTAACTAATCACCCATCTCAAACGTTCCTAGTCTCACCACTCCCCACACTATATTATAGATAACCCACCTCGCCCTCTCTATCCTCACCCCTCCTCTCTCCTCGTCCTCATTTCGTAATACCATCACCTTTTACAGCTTTTTTTTACGTACAACACAATTCATTTCACCTCCACTTATATTATTTAATAGATATATGATGCAACTACTGTAACAAATTATCACACATTTGGTTTCCCCGCACCTCGAATTAACTTACATTCCCAGCTACCCTCCTACAATTCACATCTATATTCTATCTCACACATAGGCATCACCCCCTCAAACATCCGATCATATTTCTATTCTTCACAACCCACTCATAGATCTGTGCTCACCCTCACCATTTCTGGTTCGGATAGTATTACGGTTTACTATAAACCTAACACCCTCTAATACCTATCAATCTACAAAAAATCACAACCAACACCACAACAGACCTCAAAAACAATTATCAAAAATATCTCGTCGTCCTTTTTCAATCGGCTGAGGTTTCCCTCTGACAAACATAAACTATATAATATTTCTTAACATAATAATTTCTATTTTATTCATCGGACCATTATGCCTGTTCCTCTACATCCATTTTCCATTCCACCAGAGTACTTACCTTTTCTCACAAATGGACTCCACAATTTCATTTCTATTACTACTATCTGTCATACGCAGTCCCTCTGCGTATGCAAGATCATAGTGTCAAGAGCTGGCTAAATTCAAGACCACTGAACAAGACAAGAGTGGGGTACTAAAACACGCAGTACTACCAATTTATCTGCGGTCAAGGGTACCCGCCTAAGCTCCCACTCGCAGAGTCAGTATCATAAACACTCCTCCTCTACATCGTAGAGAACACAAAAAAAGACAACTAGTCAAAGAGTCTAAATGTTACCCCATACGAAATGTATATCTGCACTACGTTCGCTTCTCAATCTTTTTCAAAGTTCTAATATTCTGTTTCTGACGTAAAAATCTTCCTATGCCTCAAATTACTTTACTGCACAACTAAGTGGTCAAGGCTACACGATGTACCTAAATATCTAACACTCACCTGAGCTAAAAACAACAAGTGTGGGTCGGTCAAGCTAACGTTTCGCAAAAAACGATCTAATTCACAACGTAATCAACATTATTCTGATCGAGACAGCACGCCATAATTTTAATATTTATCTTACCTTTCTGTTTCAAATACTATTCAATTCAACAAATGTTAGTCACGCCAGATGTTCTCTAAGACACAAAATAATCTATTAAAATATCACACAAACAAAACTAACAAAATAGTACGAACTCTAGAAATATATACATCGCAACAGAAAATATGTCCAATAGATGTACTGAACCTCTCCGTGTACAGTGCAAAGACCAAGCACACTTTCTCATGTCAACACCCCTATATTTAAAGACACAGTGCCCCTCCCCTCTGTAGACAACCAATAATGCTCCTATAATATCTACTAATGTGCCACTAAATCCCCACACCTACCTGATATCACTCCTACCGTTCAAACCATCCATTATCCACCCCTTCCCAATTCACCTCCCACCACCAACTCCCTTCACCAATCTCATCTATACTACATCAACAAATCTAAATCCTTAATGCAATCGTCATAATAGCAGTTCTCTCTCAGCCTCTCCCTAAAATGGTAACCTTCGAAATCCATACACAACCCTACGAATATGGTACATACATCA
Organism: Oreohelix idahoensis; assembly: GCA_024509875.1. Classification (NCBI taxonomy): domain Eukaryota; kingdom Metazoa; phylum Mollusca; class Gastropoda; order Stylommatophora; family Oreohelicidae; genus Oreohelix; species Oreohelix idahoensis. The sequence goes on from JAMPIV010011027.1 coordinate 65,273, forward strand.
CCAATGTGAGTGTGACTATCCTATCCAACAACCCAATAACAACTCATGTGTAAATGTCATACACTCCCCCCTCTACCAATCACCTGTCATCGTGACTTAGCACTCCTAACAACCAGTGTGTCCCCACGACTCTACACATAATCGCCGATCCACCCAGGACACTCAAATAGAACCTATAACCTTCATATATCACCCGTACTTCTAAGCATGAATTGATACAATAGTGCAGCCTTGTCATCGTGCTTGCACCCCGATAGCCATACTTTTACCCAAAACGGGACAGAATCCGGCGTTAAGTCAACTAGAGGAGTCCAGCCGACACTAGTGCAGAGCCAAGAAATTAGTGAACGACACCTCCCATCGTATGAAAGGAGAACAGCTGTTCTGCATACGCTCGGTCCGACATGTAGTCGCTGATCAGCGGCATACAAATAGATCACTCCTCTAAACCCCGATCGCCAATGGACGTGACCAAAGTAGTGAGCTACACACACAGTGTAAGGATACTGACTTCGCTCCTGTTGTCAGATAGGCACGTTACCGACCCAGTCACGTCGTTACCATAAACAGAGCTACAGCCCGCGACTCCATGGAATTCTACCTGCAGTAGCTACACGATCCACCCCCCGTAGTCCTGGGGTTCTGTGTACCTGCCACCGACTTTTCCCTCATTCATTCTCCGTCATCGCCGGTACGGACTAGCGAGTCAGGATATAGAAATGTTCGAAGCTTCAGTGTATCTATGTAACCCTGACAGTTTAGCAGTGTTATTGTTTCTCGCTCACGCAGCGCGTTAGGCAGCAACAGTCCTCAGTAGGCACTGCGGATCTGACATGTTCTTTGCAAACTGTCATACACGCGAAACAAGAAGGACCACTCATTACTGCCGTGCGGATCTCTCTAACAATGTGCATAGACTACTGGTCAAAGCGCTGTAGTGACGGTCGGTCCAAACTCACGTGTGGCTAGAGAGGGTGTGACGCTTGGTTCGCCTGAAGGGGGCTGTGATTTTATCTAGTGTCGGCGTTACCATCAGGCTCCATACAGTAGATCACACGTACCTTTATGGGGGAAGTGATAGTGTCTAGACCTAATCGTTGTAGCTTTACCAGAGTTAATTCGTTGATTGCAACGACTACAATACGCAGATAGGTTCATATTTCTTGATACAAGGGTACACAACAAAGATACTTCTTAGAGAAGCTCTGGCTAAGCCACCGTTTCTCGATATAGACCGAGGAGAAGTTGCTGTGAAATAAATATCTAGATGATGAAAACGACCAGTTTCATTCCTAGCAAGCACTTAATATAATGTGTAGCGAGGGAAATCAATGTATGATGATAGATCAGAATCTACGGAGCAAGGCGAAATTTAATGAATGGATTTTAACTTTGATTCGTCAATATATCCAAAGACGTGAGTGGAGTCACGAAGAGAAGCCGAGATATTGCGAGAAGCCCATCTGGTATCTATATTTATTGACTTTCACGAAGGAAAGGGATTAGCCGTCTTTATCGCTTGATGAGTTCACAGCGATCACTGCTACAATAGGACGACCAATGTAGTATGGGTCGGTTCACATAGTGATCTCACACCTACTGGAATAAATCTTGTGACATGCATATTTAGTCACAAGGATATAGCAATCGCTAGTACGGGTTAGAGTCTCGGAAGCCATGACTTGCAATATCAAGTTGCATACAGCTGATATGTTTCTGTCAGTAACAACTCAGATGGAAATATATCTATGAAGAACACCTACTAATCTGACTTCTGCAATGTCTAAGACAGTAATAGTTAAGTACACACTAGATGTGCTACTCATTGAGTAATGAAGTAGCGGTCATTTGTAGGTGTATAGCAAAGGACTACAATTTATCAGAAAAATGTACTAGAGCGAGATTCTTTGTTCAACCTGTGTAAAATTTGTCTCAGTATTCGTGTGCGGATGTGAGATGAGTGTAGTGACATTAAACTGTCAGTTTCAAATCGTGAACACGTTGCGTAACATGTCAATGATTTAAGCCATACATGAAGTGTGAGGGACATATGAATGATGACCATTAGTAAAACACAATCACATATTTCTTTATATCAATATGATATCGTGACTGGTCACTGGTCTGAAGGGTCACACTAAGCTTATGGACGTTGATGTGTGATTTTCAGTATCAAAGTTGGACACAAAGGCACTAGACAGGGACACAGAATAGTGAGATATGGTGTTGGTTGTCATCCGTGGAGCACCAAAGATAAGAGACGTTTGATCGGACATCTGGTGGGCCATAGTAACTATGACACATATTTACAGGCGGTGAGTATAGAAATTTAGGTGCGCACCAGCTTTTGGGTTGAGCACTCGCAGGTAAAGTTAAGAAGATCATTTATTAGAGACTACACGATACCAGTGCACGTATGTGTACAAGTACTGGAATGTGTTACGAGCTAACACATGAGCTGTATTAGCTTGCTGCTTTGTCTATAAACTGGATACGTCACGTGCACCTGTCAAGTCGAATGCATTAGATCTAATGATAGGTCAAGCGTATGTTGACATAGCTTTTCCAATGGAGAGAATAGTACCGAGTTACGCACAGAATGAAGGTAAGTAACCGTAAGAGGATCCAATTTTTTAATTATATTAACAGGAAGACAGTATTATTCAACTAAGAAGTCCTATTTTCATCGATGGATCTTCTTGTTTTCTATATATGAACTTTAATATTTAAGGCCAGAATTTGTTATTCAATAAAGTGGCAGTTTGTTTATTTTCATAAGAATAACTTTGACCATTACTGTAAAACTGAGCCTATTTTGCAAACACATACTACATCATACAACATTAAAAAAAAATATTTCTATATTTATTGTTTACATTTTATTTGTTTGTACAGTATGTTAGTTTATATGTCAGCGGGGATGTGTTTAGATTGGGCGGCGTCCTCACAACAGAATATCCCACGTCATAGAGGGTCCGTTGTGGGCGTTTTCTATAGGTGCAATTTTCTTGATTGAAAATTTGCTGCGACAACTGTTGCTTTTGTGTTAGCTGTGAAGTCTGTAATTATTGTTATTTTTGTAATATTTCTTTGATCTTTAGTTTTGTTTTGATTTGTTTGTAATTTGTTGGTCTACCCTTTTCTATCTTTCAGTTCTATTCACAATTTATATTCATATACTGTGACGTCATTTGTGTTGTTATTCTTTGCAGATTCAGTGATTATTTTCATTGATTTCCCTATTTGATTTATTTTGATTTCTGCAAACGTTCTTGTATTGTCAGTCCTATTTGTACTTTATGTATTCTGTTGGTTGACATATGTTTTATATAGGTATATTTCATAAGACACAATTGCCTGTGCACTGCACTTGGATTATGGTATAAACCAGTACTTGATTATTATTACTGTTATACAAGACCTTATTAAGGCTTGTGACCCACAGATATATTGATAGTGTGCTGATTAATCAAGTCATTAAGAACTTGTGGTATTATTATTATTTCAGGTGATTAGTATTATTGTTAGACATCATGTCTACATTAGAATACTTCATTATACAAGGGAAAGCCCTTGATAAGACTGGTCAACAATTAGAAGAATGGGCAGTTGCTCAATATAACAAAGCATTAGCTGCAGAAGAGAAAAAAGCTGCTGCAGAGGAGAGAAAAGCTGCTGCTAAAGAGAAAAAAGCTGCTGCTGCTGCTGAAGAGAGAAAAGCTGCTGCAGAAGAGAGAAAAGCTCTGGCTGAAGAAAAAAGATTGGAAAAAGAAGCTGATGCTGCTGCTGAACTAAAGAAATTGCAGATGCAGGTGGAGGAAAGGAGATGTGAAGCTGAACAAAAAAAATTAGCAAGAGAAGCTGCTGCTGAACAAAAAAGATTAGACAGTGAAGCTGAACAAAAAAAATTAGAAAGAGAAGCTGCTGCTGAACTAAAAAGATTAGACAGGGAAGCTGAACTAAAAAGATTAGACAGAGAAGCTGAAGAAAAAAAAGCAATAAGAGAACATGAATTTGAGTTAGAGAAGTTGAGATTGACAAGTATGAGTAATGTTAATCAGGCATCTAGTGGTAATGGTAAACCTTCTACTTACAAGGTTAAGGTTCCACCGTTCAATCAGTCCAGTGACGATATTACATTCTGGCTGGATAGATTTGAACGTTCTTGTCGTACACATAATGTGGATAAATCACAATACGCTAATCAATTAGCAGAAAACTTGAAAGGTGAATCTTTGACTAGATTATGCCTTGTAGGAGAAGCAGATAAGGATAATTATGATGTCATTAGGGCGGCTTTGATAAAAAAATATCAGCTAAGTGAGGAAGGCTATCGCCTTTTATTTAAGACGATGGTGCCTGAGACAGGTGTAGAATTCTCAGAATTCACTGCAAAGGCACGTCTCACAGTTGATCGTTGGATTGAGCTTTCCAAAACAGAAAAAACGTATGAAGGACTTATGGATTTGTTGCTCAGAGATAAGATTATGTCATGTGTGAACAAACCTTTCCTTGAATTTATACATGAGCGTAAACCCAAATCTCTAAAAGAAATGGAAGAATATTGTTCCCAATATGTCACTGCACACCCCGACGTGACTTTTTGCAACACTAAGATTAAGGAGAGTATGCCAGTTGCTTCAGCAACACCATACAATCCCAATTATTCACACAGATTTCAGGGACCTCAAAACAGATTTGATAAAAAAGGTAACCATAATAGTTATCAAAACCAAGGTAACCAATCATTTCAGGGTTCTTCTTCAAAGAACTGGAGACGAGCTGATAGCTCTCGACACAGGGGTGGTCATAATTATAGGAATTTCCGTAGAGGAAGTAATTATAGAAACTATCCGGGTTATCCGTCTTGGAGTCAACAAGATCATAATTACAGAGATACTCATTATAATGAATATGATAATGGTAACCAAGGGAACTATGACTCAAACCCAAATAGGGGTTACAATAGAGGTAACAATAACTACAGAGGTGATAATAACCGAGGTAGATCTCAAAACAAAAGACATAAACCACATTTTCAGGCAAACTCTGCACAACAAGAGTCCCATGAAGCCTATAAACAGAGTAAAGATAATAATGATGCTAGTAATATGGCATGTGCCGCTTTTGATTTTGGGAGAGCATCTCAGTGCCCCCAATGCAAAACATTATTTGAGCCAACCACAGTGTCTACTTTAAGCTGTGGCCATCCTCTTCCTGCTCTTCCTGCATCAGTCGCGCATGATGGAAGAGGTTCTCTTGTCTTACATAAGGGTTTAGTAAATAACAATCCAGTCTCTGTGCTATTTGATTCTGGATGCACCACAATTGGTGTTAGGCAGTCACTCGTAGATCCTTCCCGTGCCACTGGACAAGTAGTCAAATGTGTAACATTTGGCGGCACATTAGAGAAATACTCTACTGCTATCATTAGGATTGCTACTCCTTTCTTTACAGGAGATGTACACGCATGTCTTCTTCCGAATCCGATCGCTGACCTCATCATCGGTCGCATTCATGGAGTCAAAGAATGCACTCCGCAACAAATTTCCGCGTGGGAAAGGCAAAACATGCAGATTGCTAACGCTGTAGTCACTAGAGCTCAGGCTCTTAATATGCCTCAAACTTCATCTACTGAAGATAATGAAGTGCATAACCAAGATGATCCCTTGGTAATTTCTCGTGACTCGTTTATAAAACAGCAAGAAGATGATCCCACTCTGAAGAAATTCTTCATTCTTGCAACTAAAGGTGATCCGAATAAAGACACAAGTCGTAAATCGTGGATTACAAAGAAGAATGGCGTACTTGTACGTATGGTTCAAGACTCCATTACGTCAAGTCATTCTCAAATCCTGGTTCCCAAGAATTTGAGAGTTAAAATTTTGCAGCACGCTCACGACTCTCAGTGTGCTGGACACATGGGTTTTTCCCGTACTAAGTCAAGAGTCCTTGCGGCTTTCTTTTGGCCATTGGTAAACAAGGACATACGGATTTATTGTCGATCTTGTAAAGTATGTCAGGAAGTTAAATCCAAAGGTCCACGGCATGCTGCACCCATTCAGGCGGCGGACATTCCTATTCGGCCGTTTCAAAAAATGGCCATAGACATTATTGGTCCATTTAAGATCAAGTCTGCCAGAGGACATCAGTTTATCTTGACGTGTGTGTTGATATGTGCACACGTTGGCCAGAGGCTATTCCTCTGAAGAGCATTACTACTGCTGATATTGCAGATGCTCTTTGGCTTATATTTTCTCGTCTGGGGTCCCCGGAGAGATATTGTCAGACCATGGCACCCAACTAATATCAGATACCATGTCTCAAGTAATGTCTACTCTGCAGATAGATAGATCTTTTAGTAGTATCTACCATCCAATGTCTAATGGTATGGTCGAACGCCTTAATAGAACACTTAAAAACTTACTAGGGAAGATAACTGAGGATCATCCTCAAGACTGGGACAGAGTTTTACCTGCGGCCCTCTTCGCTTACAGAGAGGTCCCCAATGAACATACAGGATTTTCTCCCTTTGAACTCGTCTTTGGCGCGCGTCCGCGTGGCCCTATGTCGTTGCTTCATGATCTCATAACAGCTGACAATATTGACGATGACACAAAGTCATCCTACGAATATGTCATCGCGTTGAGACAAAAGATTATCGAAGCATGCAAATTAGCAACTTCTTCTTCTGAATTTGCGAAACAGAAGGCAAGGCAATTTGCCAATAAGAAGAGATGCTTACGACAACTTTGTCCTGGGGACAAAGCATTTGTATTACTACCTTGTAGGGAAAACAGACTACTTATTTCTTGGAAAGGTCCGTACGATATAATATCGAAAATTTCCGATGTCGACTTCTTCTTCCATCATTAGCCATCAACCGGCAAAGCAGTATGTGGCCAGTACGCCTAGTGGCGTCTTAGGGCAACAACAAATTGATCAATCTATCGCTGTTTCCACCACGCCTAGTGGCGTCTTTGTGGAACAAAAACAGACCAAACAATCTATCATTGTTTCCGTAATCAGATTGGTTGGCAAGCAGGTGATCAGCCCACTGTGCGATGTTTTTACGGGATGGGGTAAACAGCCCCATGCCCATACCCTCCTTAGTCGCTTTTTACGACATGCGTGGTAGGGTGCAGTGTTACTATTCTTTGCTCCCCTTTCGGGCCCCGGTAACACAGGAATTATTCGGTTTTAGACCGTGAGCTATTAGCTATGGTTTGGTCGATCCTCAAACTACAGAGATTCCTTCTAGGCGCACATTTCATAGTAGAAACCGACCAAAAAGCTCTTACTGCTATACAGAGTAAGAATTTGAAGAGCTCGAGGTCTACTCGATATGCAATTGCTCTTCAACCTTTTCATTTCTCTGTGCGAGCTATTCGTGGATCAGATAATGTGATGGCAGACATTCTGTCAAGATGCCCACATGATTCCACATAACTATTAGGTCTTAGACTTCTTGATATGTCTAGTTCTATAGTAGTTCCTTTTCTATATCAAGATAGATACACATTTGTAATTTAATAATATAATGATTGTATCACTACTTAGCGGTTCATTGATGTTTATTCACTGCTGTGCTTTGATGATTTTTCTTCATAAATCATAAATTTAAGATATCTAATACGAAATTATGTTATGAAATTTTTTAGGCATTGTGTAATTGCCAGAATTGTATTATACTTTGATGACACCTTCCTGGAAAAATTTACTTGTAGGGGAAAAAATAATTTCTCTTAGTTTTTTGAGATACATTCTCACCAGTCACTCCATAAGTCGACTTAGCCTCATATTAGGCGTTATATTTATTCCTGATATTTTCATCTGCGCATTATTCATGCGTTGTGAGCCTATTGTACGTTGCTCCTAGATGTATTTCAAAAAAAAAAAAAAGTTTCATTTTTTTTTTTTTTTTTTTTTTCCGGGGAGTGGTGTGGTTTAATACTGTTACGTGCAGTCTTTGATATTTTTACAATATAATACATTTTGTATGCTTGTTATATGTTTCGCAAAAAAAATATTTTGTAAACAAAATAGACTTTTTTTTTTAGTGCTTAAGGAAAAGTCATTATTGAGTTACTTCCCTTGAAAGGACTTTCGTTCGAAAAAACTCCGCGGATGAATCCAGTTTTTTTTTACTGCGATTTTTTTATTCTTTGTTTGGGTAGGAATAGATTTTTTTCTTGCTTCAGTGTATCTATGGCCTGAATTTATGTGTATTGTTTGTCTGGGTAGGACGAGTCTGTCTTATATCTGAATATCTTTGCATGTCTAAGTCAAACTATATGGTCTTTTGTCGATAGAAAGGTCAAAGGGCTGTTCGGCGGATGTGTGGCTAGAGAGGTGTGATTTGGCTTCGCCCTGATTCATTCATAACCCTCCACTCCCAAAGGAGCATAGGCCTTCAACAAACACATGCCAAGTCCTCCTGTCACGTGCCATCATCTCAAGTTCTTTCCATGTTCTCCTCATCATTTTCACCTCTGCATTTTTTTTCCAACTCTCTTCTCCATGTACTTCTTGGTCTTCCTCTGCCTCTCTTGCCCTGCGGTTTTTTTCCAGAAAACAAGGACTGCCTTGTAAATGCCTAATCAACAGGTTTCCTCAGTGTGTGTGTCCTATCCATCGCCATCGTCTTTTCTTTCTCATCTCTTGTTTCCACTGGCACTTGTCTAGTTTCTTGTCATCAGTTTCTACGTTGGTAAACCTTGTCATACCATTTTTTAATCCCTCTATTTCTACGCAAGCACCCATTTATGAAAGTCTGTAGCTTTTTGGTTGTTGTCTTTGTTGTTCTCCATGTCTCAGAGCCATACAATAGGACTGACTTCACATTTGAGTTGAAGATTCTTATTTTCGTGTTTGCCCTGATGGGGGCTGTGATTTTTCTATGTCGGCTTGTCGCCGGAAAAGTGATCTCAGTATTTATGGGGAAAGTGATAGTCGTCTAGACCTATCGTGTATGCTTTACCCCAGTGTTTATTCGTATTGCCAAGAAATGGCAGAATCATATTTCTGATACCAAGGTAACAAAAAAAAGATACTTTATTATGAAAAAAACTCTGGCTAAGCCACCGTTTTCTCGATAGACCCACGATTTGTACGTCGTTCTGAGGAAAAATATTTATCTAGATGAAAAACGACAACGACATTCATTCCTAGCAGCACTATATATTGTATGATGAAATCAATTGTATGATGATAGAAATCTACGGAGAGCAACGAGAAACATTTAATGAAATGATTAACTTTGATTCAGTTGTATCCAAAACGTGAGTGACAGCTCACGAGAGAAGCCATCTTGTATCCATATATTTATTGACTTTCAAGAAGAGAAAGGGATAACCCGTATTATCACTTGATGAGTCCAGATTTCACTGCTACACATGAGAACCCAGTACTAGCGGTTCAATATGATTATATGAAAAATATGTGCTGAATATTAGTTCAAGGAATCTTCGCTAGACGAGGTTAGGTCTAGAAGCCATCTTGAATATTGTTGATAATCTGACGTGCTTTGTCAGTAAACTCAGATGATATATATCTATGGGCAATACTGAGTGCTTGTCTACTGACAGTCCATTATACTACTATTCTACATGAGTGCCCATGTATTATTGCAAGACCATTTATCCACTGTACTATGATGTCTTATGCCAACCTGTGATTTGTCACTATTCGTGCTGTCGAGTGTGTACGTCCAATTAAACTGTAGCAAAGGTACACAGTCGTTGGTGTCGATGACTTCCAGCCATACATGAGTGTGAGAAAAAGACCATTTGTCAACACCACGAACTCTTCTTATCATTCGCATATTAGACTCTCAATCTATGTCTACACACCACTGCGTAGGTCGAGTTGACATTCCATACTCAAACCACAAGCAACACAACAACACAGATTATAGCACTGGTTTGTGTACACTACAGTGGAGCAAACAACACCATAGAGACTTATCAACTGGTGGACATCATTAATTGAAAAAAGGAGGTATTTATCATCAACCCTCTGCAAGACTCCACTAGTTTATCTATGTGTTTATTCCAGTTCAGCTGTTGGTCCAATATCATTCCTAGATATCGAGTGGTTTGTACTGTATTAATGTTTTGCCCTTGGAAATTTATATCTATAATTTTATTTTTTACAACCCTACCTTTACTGAAGATCATTCCCAATGTTTTATTTGTATTCAGCTGAAAACCCCATTTTGTCATCCATTTACATACTTTATTTATTTGCTGCTGTAGATCCTTATTTAATTTTGGCAGATGTCTCCCAGTCCTCCATATAGCAACATCATCTGCAAACTGTGACAATTTATTTGTTATATCATTAAATTCCTCACCTAAATCATTTACCATTATTGTAAAAATTAAAGGAGACATTACTGATGCTTGGGGTATTCCATTTTTGTTTTTTGTTTCATACAGTTTCTGATTCTATCATCATTGTTTACCTGAAAAAACAGTGAAAAAAAATATCTATTCTTGCAGAAAAATTTCTCTCCCTAAATAATTATTATACATTTTTTACCGGTTTATTCCTATCTTTCTTCATTTTTAAAAGAGAGCACCCCTCTCTCCAGCATTCATCATAAGCCCTAGCTATATCTAACAATACTACCACAGTTTTTTTTTTTCTTTTGAAATCCTATTTTACTTCATCTTCCAATTTAATTATCTGATCCATAGTGCATCTGTTCTTCCTAAAATCCTGGCTGAGTTTTGATTACATAAAATTATTCTTTTTTTTCCAAATAAAAAACTTTAATCTTTTTTTATTTACTATGGTTTTCTAATATTTTTTACCTAGATGGGAAGTTTAAAGAAAAATTGGCCTGTATGAACTGGCATCATGGGCATCATTTTTTTTTTCTGCTTTTTAGTATTGGAATAATTACTGCTGTTTTCCATGTTTTTGGGGGAATTTTTTTCCTGTATTCCCAAATTTTTTGTTAAAAAGGGATGTTTGTTATAATTTCTATGGTACTTTTTTTGGGTATGTGTTTTTCAAGATTTCATAGCTCAAGATGGTCATGCCCTGCTGATGTATTTGTTTTTGTCCTTTATTGTATTTTTTTCAACTTCTTCCATTGTAATATCTGCATTTAAAATATGATAAAAAATCTTCAGTATTATAAGGTACATCTTCTTTACTTTTTTTTTTTAAAGAAGTTGTTGTTTTTCTTCTTTTTTGACTTCAGCCTGTCCTAGATTTTCCTTAGAAAAAAACTCTATGGTAGTACCTGGCCAGCACCTCTGCTTTTTCTGCCAGTCAGTCTCTGCCATTTCGGGGTTTTTTTATATTAGGTATTATCATGTGTGTTTTTTTTTTCTGCCTTTAATGGCTTTTAACTTATTCCACACACATCTGTTGTAGAGTTAGTTTGTAGGGTTTCAGTGTTTGGCAGAAAAACTTCTCCAATGATTTTTTTTTTTGCCTTTAGTAATTTTATTCTGTTTTTTTTATGTTCTTATAAATATCTAAAATTATCTTCAGATCTATCTTTTTTCTATATTCTTGTAAAGCTTTGTTTTTTTTCTTTGTCCTTTTTTTTTTTGATTTTCTGTACATCTAACTGTCCCCACCCATGGTACTGGGGTTTTTTTTTTTTTTTTTCCAATGTTCATTCTTCTTTGCTTTTCCTTAATGCGGTGTGGGGGGAGTTATGTGTTTTCTGGCATATAATGCATTTTTGGGGATATGTTTAAAACAGCTTTTTTTTAGTAATATTTCTTTTTGTGAGATTATCTGCAAATACATCTATATTTTTCATTTTTCTATATTATTCTTTTTTTTTTTTATCTCTCTTCCATTTTCTACCTGAAAAAATCTACCCCCAATTAGCTTTTTATTATAGTAAAAAATTTTTTTTTTTTTTTTTCTACCAGTTTTTGTTTAGGTTTTTGTAATTATCTTTTTTAGTGTTATTTTCAATGGGTAAATGATCTGAAATTTGTATCCCCAATAAACTTCCCATTTTGCATTAGCAAGATTTGGTGTTACAATGCTTATATCAATAGCTGTGTCTTGCTGATTTTTTGCACAAGGGTTTAATTCTTGTTACTGATCCATCATTCAGTATTATTAGTTTCATTTGTTTTTCAATGAAGGTCCAAACAGTAGTTTTTTTTCCTGATTTGTCTATTACATTGCCTCCCCAAGCTGTATGATGAGCATTGAAATCTCCCACTATGATAGTTCTGTTGTTTATTCTTTTATTCACGTCTGAGATATCTCTTTCGTTTATGTTTCCACTTGAACAGTAAAGGTTAACTATTTTAATTTCTTCTAACTCAGTAGACACTGTTATAGTTATTCCTTCAAAATTTTATGTTCTAAATGATTCCCAGTCAGTTATTTATTATATATGTTTTATTTAACTAGAAATGCCACACCTCCTTTTTGAGTTTTCTGTCCTATCATTTCAAAATATTTTCTTTCTAACTCAAGCCTTTTCAGAAAATCTTCATTCTCTTCTTTGAGTTCTGCTAATTTAGCCACATCTTTAGCTACTTCATGCTGTATGTTTTTCATGGTTTTTAAGATTTCTTCTGCCTTTCTCACTGTATCTTCTGTTATCGATGATTTGATTATTTCACTTTCTTCTGGTAGATTGCTATCTTTTGTCAGTATTTTTTAGACTTTATTTTTCTTTTTGGTTATTTTCACATTCCTGGTTCTGCCTGTGATTTCTTTCTCTTGGTGTCGGGAGTTGTAGATGTAGCGGACTGAATGATTGATGTTGTTGTAGTGCTACTTTAAATGGTGTGTTAGTATTGACTAATTTTATTAGAGCTAGTTTTTGTTTGTTGGTAATGTGGACATACCAAGGAAGCGTTTGCACTGTGGTTTCCTAGACAATTTGCACATTTTCTGTTTTTATTTCTTGTTCTGTAATCTTTATCATCTTCTACTAATTTTGCAGTGATCATAAGTGTGGTCCCCTGCACAATATCGACATTTAGGCTTACTATTCTACATGTTCTTTTGGTGTGACCAAATTTCTGGCAGTTTTGAGCATTGAATGACTGGTGGTATGTAAGCTTCTGTTTTGATTGTAGGTACGCAGTGCCACTGAAAAATGTGATGGTATTTCTTGCCCTTCTTAATGTAACTATTATTACAGTTTAAGTTCCTAATTTCGGTGATATACTTTCCAGTTTAAGAATCCTGTATTTTGGATTTTCTGTTTGTAGTCTAGTTCTTATTTCTTCCTCAGGAACGGTCACATGTATTCCTTTAATTACACATTTCCTGGTTTCTTTGACTAATTCTAGCCTAGCTTTAATGCTGTGTGCCAATTCTACTTGAACAGGACTTACTTCAATTTGTTTTATTAAAGCTTTTGACTTTTCAGTCATGTTCATTGTGAGTATTATGTCATAATTTGTTCTTATTTATGTGTGTTATTGACCCTTTATCTATTAACTGTTTCTAGTACATTGATGATCTTACTGTCCTGGTTAAATCTAGCTCAATTATCTTACCACATTGCCACTGATTTGAAAAAAATCCCTTAATCTTGGGAGGTTTAGTTCACACTTATATGAGTAGGGCCTATTGATTTAGTTTGGTCTTTCATAAGGTTCTCAACACCCGTTATTCTTTGAAATCAATGTTTCAGATTATATGGATTTCCTTATTCCTCTAGTCATTTTACTATGACATCTTCTTTTTTTCTTAATTTTTACCTTTGAAGCTGTAATCTTCCTGTCTTTCCTTTCTCTAATCGTATTCCTGCATTTTCCCTTGATCGCATCATTTCTGTGAGTCAGCTTGTAGGCCTACTATTACAGGCAGTCCATGATTTTCTGGAGATACACATACCCGTGTTTTCAATCTTAGTAAGAAGCCGGCATGTCATTTAGGAATAATTGTCCTTACTTAACTTTAACCCTACAAAGTATAATATTTAGCAGTTTTTGTAAGTAACGAACTTTCAATTCAGGAAAGGCCCTTTGAACTTTCAAAAACATGGAAGTCGGGATGCAAACGTCCATATAAAATTTACCATCAGAGTTATCCAATTAAATATTCCATTTGTTATAAACAACAAACTATAATAAATTTAAAAGAATTTTAAACACAAAATTAAGTAATGTTCACCTTAGCCACGCTGTCTATTGGTAACTTTTCGTTTACTATGTACTCGACTTTAAGCAAACATTGTACCATTTCCAATTCGATTTTTAACTTACGTTTGTTGTTGGAACGCATTAACATCCGATGTACATGCGTTATTAGCTGATCTTCTCAGTAAGCTTGCCCGCCATTTGAGTGAAATACGCAAGACAGCACAAAATGAGCATTTAATAAATACAAGAAGTTTCCTATTTGTTAAATCATAACCATCGATACCGGATAAGAATAAGGCTGCTACACGTAAGCTTTAAAGATCGTAAACATAAATATAGAAGAGGTGTATGTTCGAATAGACAGATAGGGACATGATAATAAGTTAAACAATATTTAATACGAAAAATGAAACATAGTGGATGGGATGTGAAGGTTGATGCTGTTCTTACAATGCAATGTGTCTTTAAACAGATGAAAAGTTACTTAAATATTGTTAAAGTCAGTTATATAAATGGAACACGGGGCTTTACCACCCCCCCCCTCCCCCCCTCCCCCCCCCCCCCCCACCCCCCCCCCCCCCCCCCCCCTTTTTTTTTTCCCTCTCTCATTTTATATTATTCTTATTCAGAGTTCTCTGGTTTTTTTTGTTTTTGTTTATTTTTTTTTAAGTATAAGCATAATGGTTGATTAGTCACTATTTAATGCTTTGACAAATGTAATGCCTCTTTCTCATTTCGGCAGTTGTTATATTATTGGAATTGAATACAATTAATGTTATGATTCTTCACTTTAACCTCAGAGGTTGAATGGGATGTTTTTCTTCATTAATTAAATTTTTGTTTTTTTTAAAGCCTTCACAATTAGCTTAGTCTAATGTTTTCTTTTGTGTGAAAACCTGCTAAGTTCATGTAGAAGTGATATGTGTGTCTATTCATTGAGTTGTTTTGTTTTGTAAGGACAAATTTTACTAAAATTAACTGACAATTTACTTTGTAATTTGAGAACCTTCATCGGGATGCTCAAAGCAAATGTAAATTAACTGCTTATACTATATAATGCTTCCTTTTTTTATGTAGGATTTTTTGTGAGGGCAAATTGGAATTAAATGTGTACTTATTTTAAGTGGTAAATGTTTAAGTTTGGACGGACAATGGATATTAAAGAAATTCGCAACCTCCTATCCAGATCGCATACAAGCACACTCAGAATATAAAAAACTTGTTCCCCCCCAACCACACACTGTACAGCTCGCAAACCTGTACTGCATCACCCTACACATTCTAACCATAATGAAACATATACTAAACAAATCTGTAACATCCCACCAACAAGTGCATTCAATTTAAATCATC